>CAUYSK010110858.1:0-100254 GCA_963575035.1 Avahi laniger
GACATGTGCCACCATGCCTGGCTAATTTTTTTCCTATATATTTTTAGTTGTCCGATTAATTTCTTTCTAATTTTAGTAGAGACGGGGTCTCACTCTTGCTCAGGCTGGTTTCGAACTCCTGAGCTCAAACAATCCGCCCGCCTCGGCCTCCCAGAGAGCTAGGATTACAGGCGTGAGCCACCGCGCCTGTCCTGTATGGTCTTTCACAGCTACAAATCAGTTGTCATTGTGTCACAGAAGCAGCCTTAGTACGTAAAAGAATGAATGTGGCTGTGTTCCAATAAAACTTTATTTACTAAAATAGGCGGTGACCCAAATTTGGCCTGCAGGCCATAGTTTGTTGACAACCCTGAGCTCTGTGGTCTTTGAACATGGGAGTAAAGCCTTCTAACGTGCAGCAGACAGTTGATTCCTGTATCACGGGAGTGCTCGAGTACCACTGAAGGCTCTTTGAATAGAATCACATTGTCTGTGCCCTTGCCCCACCTCTTAGGAAACCCACAAAAATTGGGAGCCTGTGAACATCTTGCTCTGAGTTGTACCTCCAGTGTCTAGCATACGTCTGGCACATAGTAAACTTCCAGTAAATGTTTGTTGAATTAATGCACACACCACACTTCCACTAAATTGGGTTTCTTTCCATTCTCAGAACTCTACCCTTGCATATTCACATCCTTGTACAGTTTCCTCCACCAAAAATAACTCTCGCCTTTTCTTTGTCTTGTTTACATCCTTTTCAACCCAAGACCTGTTCGAAAGTCACCTCCCCCATTCTCTTTCTCCTTTCAGACATCAGGAATGATACAACTCGGAACAGCCAAATGGAAGGCATGCATAGGGCGAGGTATGGGGGTGGGGGTGGTGCACAGAGCTTCCATGCTGTCTCTGGGAACACCACCTTTTCTGCACCTTGATGTGTTCACCACCCTAGAAGCTCATCAAATCTCAGTATAAGAGTTTGGGGGATTTTTTTTTTTTTTTTAAAGAGAGAGACAGGGTCTTGCTCTGTGGCCCAGGCTGGAGTGTGGTGACATGCTAGCTCACTGTGGCCTCGAATTCTGGGCTCACGTGATCCTCTTGCTTCAGCCTCCCAAGTAGCTGGGACTGTAGGTGCTTGCAACCACACCCAGCTAATTTTTAAATTTTGGGGAGAGCGGAGGTGGGATGGGGAGGTCTCCCTGTGTTACCCAGGCTGATCTTGAATCCTGGCCTCAAGCAATCCTCCCACCTTGACCTCCCAAAACACAGGGATTATAGGCATGAGCCACAGTGCTCAGTACAGGAGTTTTTACAGAGCTCAGTGTCCAGCCCCCCCTCCACTTTCCCAGAGGTCAGTAGGTGGGGCTAAAAGTTCCAACTCTCTAATCACTCGGTATTTCTGGGGAGGAGCCCCATCCTGAGTCTATCCTAAGGGCCCCACCCTAAGTCACCTTATTGGCAAAAAACTCAGATTTGAGCAAAAGGGGCTCATTATGAATAACAAAGGACACTCCATCATTCAGGAAATTCTGGGGGTCTTGGGAACTCCGTGCCAGGAACTAGGGACAAAGACTAAATATATGTGTTATAACAACGCACAGGACGTAATGATTTTTTAAGTGACAGTACAATTAAAGAGTTTAGAATAACGAAAAGTAGGTGTTCAGTAAAAAGGGAGATGCCTGGGAAGGAGGTGAAAATCGAACTGGCCCCTGGCGTTCCATATTGTATCTGTATCATTTCCTTATCTTCCTTGCAGGGCCACCAGCTCCTCATGTGGAGGAGGCAGCCTCGCTCTCAGTTCTTGGTGTGCTCTTGGCCAAAGAATGACCGGACACACCAAAAGCAAGGCAAGCATGAAACGAAGTTGATTAAGGGAGCAAGATGCAGGTTTACAGAGCAAGACACCTTCACCACAGACAACAAACGGGCCCCGTCATAACAAAAACGCTCTTGTTATGGTCTGGGGTCTTGTTTTATAGTGTCCGCATTGGGCCCTCCTTGTGGTTCAGATGTCACCACTGCACCACTCTGATGGACAGTTAAGGACATGATAATTAGCCTTAGGTTACTGTAGGTCAATTTCCAAGTCCTGTTGTGCCTGGGCCGCCTGGCCTGAAGGCTGGGGCTGTACCTGCATTCTTTTGCAGACTGGTGGGGCGTTCCTCCTCCTCAGCCAGGTGTGGCAGTTGCTCAGGGCAGGATCAAGGGTGGGGCAGCACCAAGGGGTGGGTGCCCTTGTCTTCCCAGGTGGGGCAGTTGCTCCAGGCAGCACCAAGGCAAGGTGCCCACCCCGCTGTCTGTCTAACACTGGCAGGAAAGGATTGAATCTTTTCTGTCTTTAGAGCCTCCTAGCATAGCTCTTGGCTCTGAGTAGGTACTAAAGAGGGTTTTGGGAAGACTCGATGGAGGGAGTGAGCTGCCAGCCTAACCGGAGTGTGTCAGGGAGGAGTAGCAGATAGAGTGAATTCTGTTAGGGGAAAAGTGAGGTTGCCAGGATAGTAGGGTTGGAAGGTTTAGCATGAGCAGAGGAAAATAATCAGTCTTTCCTGATGCCCTGTGACTCTGATTCATACCTGTTTTGTAATTAGCAGGGGTTACTTATCGTGGATTGAGTCTTGGGAATGGAATGGAATAGAATGGGCAGTACCTATGGCAAAAAACATAAGGAAGCCTGGACGTTGTCTACACCAGTGGTCCCCAGCCTTTGTGGCACCAGGGACCAGTTTCATAGAAGACAGTTTTTCCATGAACTGGTATGGGGTGGGGATGGTTTCGGGATGATTCAAGCACGTTACATTTATTGTGCAGTCAGACCTCTCTGCTAATGACAGTCTGTGTTTGCAGCTGCTCCCCAGTGCTAGCATCACAGCCTCAGCTCCACCTCAGATCATCAGACATTAGATTCTCATAAGGAGTGTGCAACCTAGATCCCTCTCATGCGCAGTTTACAGTAGAGCTCGTGCTCCTGTGAGAATCTAACGCCAACGCTGATTTGACAGGCGGCGAAGCTTACCCGGAGATAAGAATCATGGGGAGCGCCTGTAAATACAGAGGAAGCTTCGCTTGCTCACCTCCTGCTGTTCCTAACAGGCCACACACCAATGCTGGTCAGCAGCCTAGGGGTTGGAGACCTCAGGTCTACACCATCCAGCCCAACCTGCCTGTCTCTTGGCAGTCTGACTGCCCTGAGCAGCTGTGCTACTTCGCTGGCTCTCCCTGGTCAGCTTCTTTCCATACACGGTGGGAATGAACAGGGTCTCCCTTCAGACTGAATTTCCTTAGACCTGGACCGCATCTCACAGTTGTTAGTTCACATTGTCCTTAAGGCAGATGATTGCTTTGACTTGCGTCTTTCAGTTCTCGCCAGAGTAAACAAATACCTGTTGATATTACTAGAAGATTTAAGTAGAATGAACGATAGTTTAACGAAAATGGGGTAATAAATTTACTGCAGAAATACTGTAACTTACTTTAAGACTCCATAATTGTTATTTTCTGTGATCACACATACACAGTTGTTTTTCCCTCTTGAAGTATTAGTTTTCAAATTTGTAAATTTAGGAATTCATAAAATATTTGGTTTTCAAAAAATGGGCGTTTCTGAATAATGGTGAGACTCTTAGAAAAAGCCCAGTCTTAGATTCTTTTTTTGAATCTAGATTTGTTTAGGTTTTTTTAAGATAGATTTTTTTTTAATCTAGGTTTTCAGTTCTGTAGATTTTTGATCCTCAAGTAATTTGAATTCAGAAGAATTTTTAGAATGACTCTGCGCAATGAGGAAAGGCCTCTTTGCTTTCTAATTAATGAATGTTTCTGGGATTGCGTTGGTATTTAGCTGATGGGGTAAGTTTGTGAAATACTATTCTGTAGGAAAGAGGTTCTTCCGGTTTTCATGTTTTAAAAAAAATTCCCAGAAACCCCACACAAGAGTAGTTATTCTTTAACTCACTCACGCTGCAGACCGCGCTTAGAATCACAGACCCCTCAAAATCATTCTGTGGCACCAGAAATTTATGGTCCATGTCTTATATAGTTCACTATTTTTGACAACTATAATAGGAAACGCAAAACTACTACTGTCCTATTTAAAAATAACTGAGATTTTAAAAACTTGGATGTATATTTTCAGCTGTGGTTTAAGTGTGTGATACCCTGAGGAAAACAGAGTGGCACCCCTAACTGTGTAATATTTAGGTTAAAGGAAAAGAATGGCAGGGAGATACTTCTGGACTCAAGGTTAAGGAAAGTTATTTCAACACAATGGAATTCTACAAAGACAGTTGGAATAAATCCAGATTGTAATGAGTACTTTTACTTGTGTTAGAGAAAACAGACTCCTTCATAACATCCCTGGCCTTGTTGCGATAAAGTAGATGGCTGGTATTACTAGAGAAAGGTCTGGGCATCACTTTTTTCTTTTTGGCTATTTGTATCAATCAGCTGAAAATACCCCAGTGGCATCCTCTTCAGTGGGATGTTATGCAGGTGGTGGTTACGATCACCATGGGAAATGGGAGCTCTGACAGTGCTACGCCCCAGCTCCCGTCCATCTCTACCATAGCAGGCACCGTGCTATGTGCTCAACACAAATGATCTCATTTAATTCTCCCAAACCCTTACAATATCACTAATTTGTAGATGAGGAAGGATAGTGAATCTCAGAGATGAAGTAACTTGTCTAAGGTACTCCAGCAAGTAAATGGCTGAGCTGATCCAGGGCTTGGAGCTGGGACTCACTGTGCTTGGAAAACATCACGAGCTTGGTGAAGAGCAGAGCTCAATAAATAGAAGGTTTAATTCTATCATAGGAAAATTAGGCTGGAGGAATGGTTTTACTAAAAAACAGGAAGGGAGAACTGATCGGACTGCATGAATATTTTTTTACAGCAGCGTCAAACATCACTCACATGCACGGTGCGTTCTTCGTTGTCGGCTTTCACTGTGGGCCAAACGCTGCAGCTGCTGGGAAGGAAGGTGCGTGGAGGCCGTTACTACAGCCCCTCACTTCCTGTGCCCCTTAGCTGTGTTAGTTGAAAGCAGAAGTTAAGATCGAGAAGTTCTTCCATCTCTGATTGAAACCTGTCGAAGATCTCAGGTTTCATTTAAGTAAGTTTTCAGAGTGCTTTGACAAGTATTTACTGACTTAAATCATACACAGAGATTAGTTTCAGAGATCTGTAAAAGAACCCAGCTCATTACAGCCACTAATGCCAATTATGCAATTGCACAGAGGCGTATTTTGTTAGAAATGCAAGAAAAACTTTAAAGCTGGGTATAACAATTTGCTAGGGCTGCTGTAACAACGTACCAGAAACTAGATGGCTTAAACAGCAGAAATTTACTTTCTCACAGTCCTGGAGGCGAGAGTTGGAGATGAAGGTAACAACAGGGCTGCTTCTTTCTGAGGGCTGTGAGGGAGAGAGAGTCTGTTCCGTGCCTCTCACCTACCTTCTGGTGGTTTTGGGGCAGCCCTTGGTTTGTGGAAACATCGCTGTGATCTCTGCCTTCATCTTTACAGGGTGTTCTCCGTGTGTGTGTCTGTGTCTGTCTGTCTGTCTGTCTCCAAATTTTCCTATTATAAGGACACCAGCTGTAATGGATTAGGGCCTACCCTAATGACTGACTTTAACTTAATATGACCTCTGTAAAGACCCTATCTCCGAATATGGTCACATTCTGAGGGACTAGGGGTTAGGACTTCAGCATAAGAATTTGAGGGGCACAATTCAACCCTTAACCCCGACCATGGACAACTGTGTGTCACATACACCCTCTGGCTGGTGGCTCTGCCCTCCCATCTACACTAGCTGGTGTTACAGGTAGAATGTCCAGTTTGCTGAGTATGTTCTATTAAGAGGGTGTAGCTCCTGTCCAGGATAATACCCAAGCAATGAAACTCAACAGTGTGATTTGAAATTGGAATTTCTCCCCCCTGCCAGCCCAAACCTGCCCCAGGCTTCGAAGCCTGCAGTGGGAAAGCGGATGTCGTCAGCTTCCCTCCTTGTTCTCCCTCTTCTGCCCTTCACATCTGCTGTTTGTGACCCTCACAGAATCAGGCCTAGAGGCGTAAGGGACAAAAGCCTTTTGCTTGATGGCCGGGATGCTTTCACTTGGCACAGGTGCCCTCTGGATGGCAGAGGCGTGGCTCTCGTTGGCAGGTTCCTGGGGGTCACCTGCCAAGCCTCCCCTGGGCTCCCTGGTGCAGCAGGCCTCTCCTGCGGCTGGCCCTTGCTCTCGTGCTCCACCCCTCTGCTGGTCACCCCCACCCCCAGACCGTGCTGTCTCGGGAAGCTGTCTCTTTAAGGCAATGCCACGCCAGCTGTCTTCCGTGGGGTCTGGTTTGGTTTCGTGGGAAAGGAGAACCTTTGCTGTTAAGGAGGTAGAGTCTACTCCCAGTGCAGCCTTTTAAACTCAGCTAATGGGTAGATAGAGTTTAGCCACAGTGTCTCACCTTTAGACTTGCTTTTCAGGCTTGCGTCAGATCCTAGTTTCTGTGTTCATCTAAGTCCAGGAGATGCTTATCCAGCTTTTCAGGTAGTTCCTTTGAAGCCTTTGTAGCATTCTCCTCTTTTCCCCCATCGACAGAGGTGGGAGTAGACACACCGTGTACTCACACCCCTTCGCAGCACATGCTCTCAAGACCTGTTCAGCCTCAGCTTGTCAGAGGCAGAAGGAGACTGGGTGGCTAAGAAGGGCAGAGTCAGATACGGCTTCCTCCTTTGCGAGTCCCGCATGGATGGTCTGCTTCCTCTGCAGGTCTTGACTTTGCCTCTCCCTGGAGGTGTACTGGTCCCTGTCCGAACACTTGAGGGGAAGGAAGAAGTCCAGGAAAACAAATGACTGTTTACTTAAATTACAGAACAAGGGAGTTGGTCATTGTACATGAGTTCTAACCTTGAAGAGAGCATCCTTGCTCGCATTGCACATTTAGACATCAGGAGGAACAGTTTAATACAAAACTTCTTTTGCTTGTTTTGTTAATTTGTAGAAATTTTTAGCTTCATTGTTTCTTTAGCACATTTGGATTGACTTAATGGAGAAACTAACCTATCACAGCTTCCCATTTTTGCCCATGTGACTTTGTACAGTATCTCTGAAGAATGTCTAATTATAGCGGGGGCTGGGGGATCTGTGTGTGTGTGTATGTGTTGAATCTAAAAGCAGCATTGTGCTCATTGTTTCACTCTGCAAAACTCATTCTGTTCTAAAGATACCATACAAATGCTGGTTGTTTGCTGTATTTAATTTCATTACAATAGAATTCATTCAGCTTAAAATGTGATTATTTTAATGCTAAAATGTATTACTTGTATCTCTTTAGAGAATATTCAGAATTGAATAAGAAAAGATTAGTTCAAGTTCATAGCATTTGTATCATCTACATGGATAATTATAATTTATCTGTCTATGTAGTATAAAAGTATTAATCCCTTGGCCCTTTTAAAAAAAAAGATAATACTCAATGGAGGAGACCACAGAGTAGAGGTCCAAAGTTGAGAGAAAGTATTGCAGGAATTTGAGTGGTAAAAGCTGACACGCAGATAAGCATCACTATTAAAACCGACCTGTTTTGACAGTTAAGTCAAAAGTAAATATTGGAATCTTTCAAGAACAAGTCTAGAACAGTGTGGAAGACAGGATGATAATACATGAAGTAATCGTTTTTGGTGCACGACGGCAGTGGCATGCGGGGAGCCGTGAGGGCACTGGGAAAGGAGGGGGCAGGCCCAGGGGTTAATCTCTCTACCTTTCGTATTTGGACATGAAGAATAAGATGGGACTACATAGGTGTCTTTGTTTTATGTTGATATAAAAGAATACCTGAGACTGGATAATTTATAAAGAAAAGAGTTTTATTTAGTTCAGAGTTCTGCAAGCTGGAAGTTCAAGGACATGGCTCTGGCTTCAGGGGAGGGCTTCCGTGCTGTGTCACGACATGGTGCAGAACGTCAAAGGAGAATTGGATTTGTGAGGAGAAAACCCAAGGGCCATCCTGGCTTTATAACAACCCACCCATGGGAACTAATCCATTCTCGCAGGAACATACCCAGTCTGGCCATTCATGAGGAATCCGCCCCCATGATTCAGACACCTAGGCCCTATCTCCCAACACTGGGGATCAAAGTTCAATATGAGTTTTGGTGGGGACAGACAAACCATATGCAACCCATAGCAATAGGCAACATAATAAACCAATACACCTATAAATAAACTTCGAGAGGAAATGAATACAGAGATAAATTGTATCATATTAAAGGGGCAAAGATATATTAAAGATTTTGATTCCCTAGAACTTAGACAGTGTATACTAATAAGTACCATAGTTATAACTGTCAGTTAAGTTGCGGAGTTACAAAGATGATAAAATATGAAATAATGTTAACACAGAAAGGTTTGCTTTTGGTTATATGGGGTATTTTATAGAAAAAAACCTTCACTAAATGAAAAACAAAATAGGAGTTTGTTTTACGGAGTTTGTTTCAAGGAGTATTGACGTGATCAGTACCTACTCCTTTTTTGTATACATAATATTGTTTCATACCAAAAAAGAAAAACCCAGTTTCAGGTATGAGCTAAAGTGTTCAGTTGTTTATTTTAAATCATCACTAATGATTCTCCCATATATTTGGCTTTTGGATTTTTTTTAAAGCTTTCAGAAATAATTTTAGAAATGTCCTTCCAACTATAGGAAGTGATTATTACCAGTATGAAATTTCTAGCTAGCCACATTTTGTGATGGTATTGTACTTCATAATGCACTGTGGGAAGTTGGTTTTACCCTTACAAAGAACAGCTTACTCATACTCACATCCTACTAGAGGGTTAGAAACGGACAGCTACTGATCGATTGTCTTCAAAGCTCCTTAGAAGGATGTGGCAGAGAACTTGTACTTTAAAAACCTTTTTAAGTATTCATTAGTTTATTCATCCATTGAACTAGTATTTGTTGAAGGCCTATTATGTGATGTGAAATATGTTAAGATGTGATATGAAGTATGTTAAGATGTTCAGGCACAGAGATGATTAAGACACTGCCCCTGCACTGAAGGAACTCAATCTTCTGCCTTTTATCTGCCCTGAAGGAACTCAATCTTCTGCCTCTTATCTTTCTCGTATCGTCACAAAACTTCCTAACTTTATGTAAATCTAGACATGGTTTCTGTTGCATATTTTGGGATATTTTATTGCAGTATGGTACAGAGTATTAATGGGGTAAAGATCGTAAATGCTGCTGTATTGGTTAGACCTCTTGCTTTATGTGTGGCTGTGAAAGTCCCAGTGAAGTAGAATCTTATTGCTTAAATCCTAATTCCAGTTTTAATGTTTCTTGACATTATTGCAGAGAATATCCAGCATGTGCTTCCCAGCAATACTAGTAAACCTTCCAACATCACCGTGAAACCAACAACTCCACTTTCCTCAGTCGTGAGCAGTATGAAACCCACAGCAACATCTAAAACGACAACATCAGGGGTGGTCTCAACAAATATGACTTCTACCACCTTAAAGTCTACACCCAAAACAAGTGTTTCACAAAATACATCTCAGATGTCAACATCCACAGTGACCACAACCCACAATAGTTTGGTGACGTCTCTTTTCTCATCAGTAACAAGTATGTATTAAAATTGACCTATTTTTCCTATGCTGCAAATAGTTGTTAAGTGCCACATTTAGGTGGTCATTCTATTGTGCAAAAACAAATATAGAAACTTTCTATGCCTGAATTTCCCTTAATTCCCAGTTCAATGTTCTTACACAGAAATTCAAGTTTTAGTTAATTATTAATACAATGTATTTTAAAAAGCACTAAAGCTCTGTTTTTGTTTTTTTTTCCTAGTCACAGCAACTATTCATTCTAAAGACAATAAAGGATCAAAATTTGATACTGGGAGCTTTGTTGGTGGTATTGTATTAACACTGGGAGTTTTATCTGTTCTTTACATTGGATGCAAAATGTATTACTCAAGAAGAGGCATTCGGTATAGAACCATGTAAGTTTTGATTGACCAGGACTTTAAAAAAATTATTTCTGTGTATCTTTAATTATCGTGACAAAAGTATCAGGCCAGTGTTCCTCTCAGGGATGAATAATTCATAGATTTATGAGTTATACCCCTATTATCCCTCTCTGCCCAAAGTAAACTGTTTATGTACAAGCTTGTGATTATAATTATTTGCAAGGAAAATGATGTACCTATAAAAAAAAATTTTACTAGTGTCAAACATATTTTACCAGAGACCGAAGTTAAGCCAACCCTTTCATTTGCTTGTGTCACTAATCATAAGAAATACCAGGGTCTCATCAGGCTCTTAACCTAGTATGTCTTGTGTCTGTTGGTGACACTAAGCAGCCTTGGTAAAAACATGTTTTTGCTTTCCATGACTAAGAAAAAGAAACTGGAGAAATTCCTTTGACAGCCTCCCTCATTTTTCCTGATAATTTAAACAAGTGGTTAGTATAAGTAATATATTTTATTATTTTATCTGTGGTAAAACTGTCTTTTTAGATCAGCTTTAGCAACAAGACCCAATCAGCAAACCATGTTTCCCATACATAGAGCTCTGTAGGTCTCACAGTTTTGGGATGTATTATCTACCAGGTTTTGTTGCCCCAGTAGTCAGTCCTTTTAGTTTTTGTCTTTTGAGTCTTATAGGTGGTTTTAGTTCTGGCTGGTATAATAAATTATCATAGAGCTGGGTGTCTTAAACAACAAATGTTTATTTCTTACACTTCTGGAAGCTGGAGTCCAAGATCAGGGTAGCAGCATTTTTAAAAAAAAATATTTTTTTAAAACCACCACGTTTCTAGAAATATTTAATCATCTGTTTTCTTGGTTAATTTCACCCAAGAAACAATAGGGAGATTTTTATTATAGTAAATTAAAATGCTATTCATTTTTTTTTATTATAACATTGTTGATATGGTTGGGGCTGTTAAATAGTGAAGCAATTAAGCTAAAAAATGTGCTGTTTTTTCATTTTAAACTGCTATAACTACAAAGTATGTAATTTTAGCTTTATGAGCTAATTTTTTTCTCACATGTACATGACCCAGTAATGCTATGTGCCCTATGGAAGAAGTCAAAATCCAAGAATCCCCATATTGTATGGGAACTGTGCTGGCAGAAGCAGACTGGAAGATTCACTCTGAAGGGAGTCTTATTTCCATATAGGAGTCAGTAGATGGTGAAAATACTGTATTTAGTCAAGTCTAAGTTCACCCTTTTTTTTTTTTCCATATTTTAACATCTCTGCAATTAGGATGCACCTTACAGTCTATGGGATGAGAAAACACTATGTTGGGTGTTTAATTGGCTGTGATTTTCTTAGTGCTACATAAAAAAATAGTCCATTTTAAAGCCAGTAGTTCCTTTGAAGCTATAAAAAATCGTACTGTGTAGTAAGGACTTATTATTTGTCCCAGTTAAGAAACTGAGATCTTCTATATCTAGTTTTGTGCATTTCTGATTTTCATTTATTAGATTAAAACACTGATGAAAATTTTAGCTTCTTGTTTCTTAGAGTTACATTAAGAGTCAATGGAGTGAAATAGTTAAAAGACAGGGCTTGGGACATATTTAGTTGCTTTTTTAAAAAAAATTATAGTAAGAATATTTAATATGAGATCTATCCTCTTAACAAATTTTAAGTGTGTAATAGAGTGCCATTAACTATAGGCACAATATTGTATAGCAGATCTCTAGAACTTACGTATCTTGGGTAACTGAAACTTTATATGTGTTGAATAGCAAACTGCTCATTTTCCTCTTCCCTCAGACCCAGACAGATTTAGTTTTGAGACTGGTTCTGCTGTTGACTCGCAGGGTATCTTCCCATGCTTATATAAATGAGGCAGTATAGTATGCATGGTCAAAAGCTCAGACTCTGAAGATAAAGAGAGTTCACATGTATGCTTTAGCTCCTGAGTTCTGAAAAATGGGATAATGAATAAAAATAAATGCCCTCTGCATATTAAATGAGATAGAAAGTCTATAGCGTACCACCTGGCACAGAGTAAATGTTCAAGAAATGATATATGGGGTTTGAGTGTTTTTGTTGTTTTGTTTTTAAAGAGGTAAGTTATAATGGCTAACTGATGAAAAGTCATTCAGACAGTTAAGAAGCAGAGATTTGAGTGCAGGTCTGTTTGACAACTTTAACCGCTGTTGAAATCTTTAACCACTACAGTATATTGGATACTTTACTTGGAAACTTTACACAGAGCAATGACAATTTTGACTGTGAAGCTTGAAATTGTTCTGTTACTTTACTTACAAATATAAACATATAAGTAGTTTTGATAGGAATACAAAGTAATTGTAACTTTTGATATTACAGAGATGAACATGATGCCATCATTTAAGGAAATCCAAGGACCAAGGAAAGAAGACAAATTGATTTAGCCCTATCAATTTTGATTAGTAGTTTAAAACCATTATTCTCTTCTTGAAATAGTATAAACAGGCCATGCATATAACGTACAATGTGTATTACATAAATATGTAAGGATTCCTCAGGATTACTAAAGGTAAAAAGGGTTTGGTTTGGGTTTTTTAATAAATAGCTAGAACTTACAGTCAGTTAATGCAATGGTTATGTCCATTTTTAGCAAATTCATAGTAAAACACGTCCCATTTTTTTGTGGCATTGGTCACACAGGACCAATAATTGAAAGCCTTCATCACTGAAGGGCAGGATGGCATCTGAGGTACAAATAAGAAGCCTGGCATAGCACTCAGGATTTTGAACGCCTTTGTTGCTCACACAAAGAACTTGCAGCGCTTTTCAGAGCTGGATATATCCTAATCACTAATGCCACACAGCAGAATTTATACAATGGAGTAAACCAGTGAAGTGTAACTTAAAGTATCAACATTTTACTTGTTTTAAAGTGTAGCATTTGGTCTAGAAACAAAACACACATCAATTTTTTAAAAAATCTTCAAGTAAAACCTGTTAGAGATCCATTGGATCATTGGAGAGCATGTATATTTTATCAATAACTTCTTTTGAGCTTTCAGTGTTAGTTGATATATTTTTCTCTGTGTAATTTAGATAAACTGCAATGTTTAGCATTATAATGTTTGAAAGACTTAGTTGTTAGTATTAAATAATCCTGTAATTATAGGAAAAAAACTAGAAGTTAGATAATTTGCTACTGTGAGAATATTGTCACCACTGGAAATTGCCTTAGTTCATGTTCATTTGTTAATTTTAATTTTATATTAATTGAATATTTTAAGAAATGTAGAGCTGCTTTCAGCATCTAGAAATTTTTAAGAGTGTAAACACACCTAACTTAAAGCCCCTTACATGATTTCCAAAACAACATTTAGAATTCTATGGAGTTAAAACTTTAAATTAATGCTGCGTTTATTAAGCCAAGGATTATGGGACTTCCCCCAGGTTACTAAACCTGCAGAATGACAGTGACTGTCGATTTTATTCAAGATTTGGGGAAAAGGCATTTTTATAGTAAACCACCACCATATTTTGGAATAAATTCTTAGGAAGTTTTAAACAGGAAATTTCCTGTTTCCTTACTTGGGTATTCTCCCAGACCACTCCTTTCACTCCACTGCTGAAGGGGAGGTCCTTTCAGTACATTATGTTAATGGAGAGAAGCAGCACAGTGTTGTAGAAGCACCAACATTAGCCAGTGTATTTTGGGTGTGTTTTCAGTTTTATAGTTCATATTCCAGCACTCAAAACTCAGGGTCAAGTTTTAACAAAAGAGGTATTTAGTCACACTAAATATTAAAATACTATCTTGGCCAAAGTAAAGCACACCAATTTCTGAAAGTCAAAAAAAGAACTAAGCTGCCCTAATAAACATGTACCTACATGTACCTATTCCTATTTAATAGGAATAAAACAAAACTTTTGAGGTCAGCTTTTGATTTGCAGAGAATGGTGATGTCAAGAATTTTGAAATGGATCATTTCTATTCACTGTGCATTATCACCAATTGATCTGATGAATATGGATGTTAACAATTATCCAAAAATATGTAACACGAGTATGGAAGAAATTTTATGAAACACGTATGTTTAGATTGGTTTCAAAAGAGATGTGGGCTGCTGGGTGAGTTATGTGTTACTAACTTGGTCTAAACTTTAGGTCGTGCACCCACTGCTTTCATTACTTTGCAAAATATAGTTAAAATATACGTCATAGTAATGAGAGCCTTTAAATTTAACTTTTGTCCCCTGCATTCTTGGTATTTTAGTACTTTAAGTCAGTTAGAACTTTGTGGCCCAGCCTGAAGTTTTGTCTTGAATACTTACTTCTTTAGCACTTTGAAGATAGAAAACCACTTTTAGTACTAAATGTCATTATATGCCTTGAAAGTTTCCTCTACTTGGGTGTGAAATAATTTAGTTATGTCTTTTCTCTGTATATAGGTAGGATAACTTGTTACTTTCAAATACCAGTACTTTTCATACAATTTTTTTGTTATTTGCAAAAATTGAGGGAAATGGTCATACAAAATATTTTGCTTTGGAAAATATTTCCTAACCATAAATTTATCTTCCTAATTGTTTACTTAAGCAAATGCTTGATTTTGTTTGCATTCTTTTAGAATGTATTTACTTGAAGATAAAAACAATCCAGATGTATGTCTAAATATGAGGCAGAAGCCAGTCTATGATTTTAAAATTTCCTTGGATAATCCATAAAAAGAATAATTCAAATAGAGATAAATAAGAGTTGGCAGTATATTACAGTGATAATTTTGTATTTTCAGGAAAAAAAAAAACTTACTTTTTTTTCCCTTTTTATTGTAATGACCAGCTTTTGGTATTTAATTGTTACCAAGATCTATTTTTAGAATAAAATTTGTTCTCCATCTAAGAGTTTCAAATGTGTGGTTTTGCTTTATTTCATTAATGTCAAGAGAAATAGAAAAAGCCCAAAATAAAAAGAACAATTGCAAGTGCTGCCAAGCTGTGGTATTCCAAGTGCGGTTGTCTGGACAAACAGCGGCAGCATTACCTGGGAACTTGTTAGAAATGCATATTCTTGGGCCCCAACCCAGACTTGTTGAGTCAGCAACTCTGGGGTGGAGCCTGGCAATCTATGTGGTTTTTGTTGTTTTCAGATAGTCTTGCTCGGTCACCCTGGCTTGAGTGCAGTGGCATCATTGTAGCTCGCAGCAAACTCAAACCTTTGGGCTCAAGTGATCCTTCTGCCTCAGCCTCAGTCCTCCAAGTAGCTGGTACTCCAGGCATGTGCCACCACACCCAAATAATTTTCTATTTTTTGTAGATACAGGGCCTTGCTCTTGCTTAGGCTGGTCTTGAAGTCCTGACCTCAAGTGATCCTCCCACCTCAGCCTCCCAGAATGCTAGGATTACAGGCCTGAGCCACCACACCTGGATGCAATCTATGTTTTAAACAAGCCTACCAGGTAATTCTGATGTACACCAAAATTTGAGAACCACTAATCAGATGATTTTCATTTTAAGCTGCAGTATTCTGCTGGGCAGAATTTTAAAAACAGTTATACTCATGGTGGACACACATCTACGATTCCCTAGATAAATCAGCTACAAATGCACTAATGCATAGTATGATATTTTCAACAATCATTTTCTTCCTTACAACTTGATACAATGTATATCTGAGAATTAAATATTTGTTATTACTATAAGGTAATCAAGGTAAAGGGGTCTTAAGGAAAAAAGTTAAAAATTTTAAAAGTACCCTCCTATAGGCAGGCTCATAAGAGAGATTGCTTGGGTTTAAAATTTTTTGTCCTACTTACTAGCTATATGATTTTAGGCAAGTTATCTTATCCTCCACGTCATCTGTAAAATGAGTATGATAGTAGTACTTATTGCCTAGGGTTATCTTAGCTACTTCATGTAAAGTACTTAGGATACTACCTGGCATAGTGTAAACGCTTTAAAAGAGAGTCTTATAATAAAGACAATTTTCTGATTCCAAGAAAAAAGAAAAGTACTCTTACAGTATTTGTTCACAATTATTCCTCCCTTGCTGTGGCTTCACTCTAGGCAGTGTTTACTCCTCCACCAACTTGAGGTGTGGATCTATGCTTACTTTTGATCTGTGAGAGAGGATGTAATAAACATCACTTCTGTCCCAGAGGGGAAAAAGGCATTTTAGGTAATGACTTTGTTTGAAAGTATGTTATACATACCAAAAAACGCTTAAATCAGAAGTACACAGAAATGTTGGCAAGTGATATACAGTAGAAGATAGCAGCCTTTGTCCACCCCCTACCCAAAAGAAACAAATATAGACAGCTACAGACAAACCAAAATAGCCCTGAGAGGGTTCAAGGGCCCATTTAATATCTGCAGGAACTCAACAGAGCACAAAACAACAGAGTACCCACACAGAAAGAATTGCTTGTGAAATCAGAAACCTTGAGACACCAGGAGATGGCTAAGAAAAAGAGAGAGGCTATCATCAGGCATGTGGCCTGCTCCACAGAGAATAAAAGCATCTTTTGCCACTAAGGTAACCAACAACCATTGCCGTAGCAAGCTAGTGTGCACCCCAGAGCCAAGGTCTGTTTATGTCTGCACGCTAAACACTAGCTCAGCTGTCACTGAGAACCCATGCTCCAGACCCTGCCTCCTAAGGCTGGGTTGTCACAACTGTACCACAGACACTAAAGCCACTGCCATAGTGACGGTGCTCGCACCCTGGGCCCCCAAGCAAAGGTGTCTCGTGTTTACTCTCTGGACACTAGCTCAGCCCAAAGCCACTGTAGCTGAACACATGTACATGCTCACGCTCTCATCCCTGGCTCCCTAGTTGTTTTAAAAGTACCCACACCTCACAAACTATTATCAATTTGTCAAGTAGGTATCTGTACCCTGGGCCTGGTTCCATTACCACCCCAAAACCATGGTTGCTCCATGGGTGTCACTCAGTCGCCAGTGCCATTGCCACCTGAACCGGGCCCAGTGCTGAGAAGGATTCCCCTCAGCCACAATTTCCCCAGTGGGAGAAAAAGATCAAGATGACCTTACTACAGCCACAGCCACCACGGCAGACATTGACAGTGTGAGGATTCCTGAAATCTTCAATAGCGACGTCGGCCGACAGCTGCATGAAGACTACACTGCTCTCTGCTGCACCCTCATTGGTGCCAGAACCACTGTACCCTACGCAGCCAGTGCCAGCACATTGCTCTGCCACACCAAAACCAGTCTGGAAGAGGTGAATGCTGCACCACATGCACAGACATCAACATAAGGCAACCAGGAACGTGAAAAACCAAGGAGACATATTGTCACCATAGGCACAGCAGCGGCTCTGTCTCACAGCAACAGAGAGTAGCACTTTGTTTCCCAGGTCTTATTTTATATTTTTTATTTAATTTTATGTTAAGCAGAGGGAGGATTATTTGTAAGATTTCTAGGAAAGGGTTGGGAATTTGGGAGATGAGGGTCCTCCTCTTTCTAAACCATATAGAGTTAACTTCTGGGAGTTGCCATGGCATTTTGTAAACTGTCATGGTGCTGGTGGGAGTTTCTTAAACTATGCTAATGCTCATAACTAGTGTACAATGAGTAGTGAGGGTAACCTGAGGTGGTGGTTTCGACTCCAAGTGGTTTTGGTGGTTTCTCTGTCTCGTGTTTTATCAGAGACCTTGGTTTGGGCCTTGGGACTCCTTACCGAGCAGGGCCTGCTGATTACCTATCTCAAAATGACAGTAGTCATTAACTATCAATAATTACCTGGAATGCAAATGGATTAAATTCTCACATCGAAAGATACAGAATGGCTGAATGTATAAAGAAAAGCCAACTGCATGCTGCCTACAAGACAATTCACCTTTAATGACACACATATATAGGTTGAAAGGGGGAAGGGATAGAAAAAGATTTCATGCAAATGGAAACCAGATAAAATAGACTTAAGTCAAAAACTGTGAAAAGAGACAAAAAAGTCACTTCTGCAAGAGGATATAACAATTGTAAATACACATGCACCCAACATCAGACCACCTATAAATAAAGTTGTCTCTCCCTCAGCATCCTCCAGGCTTGGTTCCAGGACTCCCCTACAGATACCAAAAATCCATGCATACTCAAGTCCAGCAGTTAGCCCTGTGGAACCCCACAGATAACAAAAAATCGGGCCTCTGTATACATGGGTTTTGCATATCGTGAATCTTGTATTTTCAATCCACACTTGGGTACAGACAAGAAACCCACTGACATGAAGGGCCTAAGGTATTTAAAAAAAATCCATGTATACATGGATCCAGACAGTTCAAACCCATGTTGTTCAAGGGTCAATTGTATAAAGAAACAATGGGTTCTTTTCTGATCTGCAGATAAAAATAAAGAGCAAGAAAATTAAAGGGGACTTCAATATCCCACTTTCAACAATGGACACATCATCTAGACAGAAAATCAATAAGGAAATATTTGACTTGAACTACATGTTAGATCAAATGGACCTAAGAGAAATACACAGATCATTCCACCCAACAGCACCAGAGTCCACATTCTTCTTAAGCACACTCAGAACATATTGCAGGATAGATCATATACTGGGCCAAAAAAATAAGACTTTAAGAGATTGAAATCATATTAAGTACCTTTCAGACCACAATGTTAGGAAACCAGAAATCAGTAATAGAAGGAATTTTGGGAAATTCACAAATATGTGAAAGTTAAGCAACATGCATCTGAATGACCAATAGGCAAAGAAGAAATTAAAAGGGAAATTTAAAAATATCTTTAGATAAAAACAACATACCAAAACAGGATGTAGGAAAAGCCATTACAAGAGGGAAGTTTACAACAATATATACCTATGTCAAAGAAGAAAGATCTCATATAAAATAACCTAACCTTTTACTTTGACAGAGTGAAGAGACAACCTACAGAATGGGGTGAAATATTGCAAACCATATAACTGATAAGGGTTAAATATCCAAAAATATATATGAAACTGAAACAATAGCAAGAAAACAACCCTTTTAACAAGTAGGCAAAAAATCTGAATAGACATTTTTCAAAAGACATATAAATGGCCAAGAGGTACACGAGAAAATGCTTGATGTTATTAATCATGAGAGAAAGACAAATTAAAACCACAACAAATACCACTTCACTCGTTAGAATGGCTATCATGAAACAGATGAAAGATACCAAGTATTGGTGAGGCTGTGGAGAAAAGGGAACCCTTGCACACTGTTGGTGGGAATGTAAATTAGTATAGCCATTATGGAAAACATTATGAAGGTTACTCAAAAAATTAAACAGAACTACCATATGATCCAGCAATCCCACTTCTGGGTATTTACGCAGAAGAAATCAATATGTTGAAGAGAGATCTTTACTCCCATGTTCAATGCAGCACTATCCACTAGAGCCAAAATATGAAATCAACCTAAGCGTCCATCATCAGATGAATGGATAAAGAAAATGCGGTATATATCTATACAATGGAATACTATTTAGCCTTTAAAAAGAAGGAAATCCTGTCACTTGTGGCAACATGGATGAAACTGGAGGACATTATGTTAAGTGAAATAAGGCACAGAAAGACAAACACTGCATGATTTCATTTATAATATGTGGAATCTAAAAAAGTTGAACTACAAGCAAAAGGTATAATGGTCGTTACTAGAGGCTGGGTGGACTGGGAGATGTTGATCAAAAGATACAAAACTTCAGTTAGACAGGAGGAATAGTTGAAGAGCTCTACTGTATATCATAGTGACTATACTTAGTAACAATATATTGTATATTTTTAAATTGCTAAAATTTTAAGTGTTCTTACCACAAAAAATAAGTGATATGTTGATTGATATGTTGATTTCCACATGTATTTCCATATGTATTCCATTCCACGAGGTATACATATATTAAAGCATGTTGTACACCACAATTATAATTTTTTTTGTCAATTTATCACAAAGTAAACAAACCTAACCTCCACTTAGGTCAAAGACTACAATATTACCAGCACTCCAGAAGTACCCCCTGATGTCCCCAATTATTCTTCTCTCCTTATCCCCAAAGGTAAAACTACCTGACTTCTAACACCACAGATTAGGATTGCCTAATTTAGAACTTTATATAGCAGAATCATGCTTCTGTTGCATATGGGTTCTTTCATTGTTTATGAGATTCATCCACAATGTTATAAGCAATGATTTATTTTCATTGCGGTATAGTATTCCATTGTGATCACATCAATTTGTTCATCAATTGCACATCTGGGTTTCTAAGTATTTGGTTATACATAACAAATAATGCTGGTGTGAACTATCTTGTACATGGCCTTCAGTGCAAATCTGCATGCCCTTTGTTGCGAACATACCTAGGACTGGAATTGCTGGGTCACAGGGTTTATATGTACATGCAGCTTTAGTAGATAATGCTGAATAGCTTTTCAAAGCAATTCAATCAGTTTGCACACACATAAGAGTCTGAGAGTTCCTGTCGTTCTATATCCTCACCAGCGCTTGATTTGTCCTGAATTTTAGTCTTTTTGTTAGGTATGTATTCATATCTCACTGTGTTTTTTCTTTGCATTTCCCTGATAACTAATGAGGTTAAATGTCTTTTCACATATTTGTTGGCCATTTGGCTATAGTCTTGTGAAATTCCTGTTCAAGTGTCTTGCTTATTTTCCTAAAGGGTTTTTGTCTTTTTTGTTGATTTGCAGTTTCATATCTATCCTAGATAGATGCAGGTCCTTTGTTAGCTATATGTGTGCAAATATATTTCTCCAAATCCATAATACACAGGAAAACTAAATACCTAAATTTTGTTCTATGTAAGGAATTCAGTCTATAATTGAAATAGTATGTGGTATATATTTTCATTAAATGTTTACAGCAAAAATGTATTTCATTATATCCTTTGAAAATGCTTCACAGAAGTGATGTTGTTCTTAATCCTTGCAAGTGTTGTGTATGGAAGCTCAGAAAGACTAACAACTTCCACAGAAATAATGCATATGAAATATTTGATAAATATAAACATTTTAATCTATTCTGCTGTTGTATAACCATACAGATTTATTAGTTGGTTTGCAGTAAAAGGGAGAACACAATTTAATAGACATCTCTGGATAAAAATAGCCAACAACTTTGTAAAAATCTTAAGAGGAAAATGAGTTGGAGGTCTGAGATTAAGTCCTGGAAGATTTCTATCGTGAATAGAAAGAACTCGGCTTCCTGCCCTTTTCCTGCAGCACTGTCACCACTCGTACCTTCCAACCTATAACACACTCACCCCCGTCCATCCTAACCCTTTTTCCTCTCATCATGGGAAAAGATGGACCTTCTGTCCGAAAGTGCCTAGATTTATTACTTCCCAACTACTCAAAGACCTTGCCCATTTCTGTTAAAAAAAAATTTATCATAATCACTTCTTTAAAAATGTCTTACGAACTAGTTAAAATGCCACCTCTTTTATGTAGAAATTCCACCATGTTTCTAAGCCTGCTCTTTTTCTTCTCTTCCTTGTTCTCTGCTGCTGCTGCTCCTGCTTCAGAAAGTTGAGAGAGACATGGCCTCTCAGAACATGTTGTTCTGTCCTATTTCTTTGCTGTGGGATCAGGCAAGAAATTTCTGGGACTCTTGGGTACTCTAAACCAAAGGGTATTATTAAGGAAAAAAAAAAAAAATCAACCAAGAAGGAACATTTCCTAACTCATTCTATGAGGCCAGCATTACCTTGATACCAAATCTAGGCAAACATACCAGAAGAAAACTATAAACCAATATCCCTTATGAATGCAGATGCAAAAATCTCACAAAATACTAGCAAACCGAATCTAACAATCTATTAAAAGGATTATACATCAGGGTCAAATGAGATTTCTCCCGTAAATGCAAGGATGGTATATCACCTTAGTAGAACAAAGAGGGGAAAAACACATAGTCCTCTCAATTGATGCAGAAAAGTACTTACAAAATCCAACACCCTTTCATGATAAAAACACTCAGGAAACTAAGAATAGAAGGGAACTTGCCCAACCTGCCAAATGGCATTTATAAAAACCTCACAGCTAATGTACTGAATGCTTTCCCCTAAGATCAAGCATACTTCCATCACTGTTATTCAACATTGTACTAAAAGTTCCAACCAGAACAATTAGGTAAGAAAAGGAAAAGGCATGGAAACTAGCAAAGTAAAACTATTTCTATTTGCAAATGGCATAATCCTATATAGAGAAATTCCCACAGATTCCACAAGAAAACTACCAGAGTTAATAAACTGGGCAAAGTTGCAGGGTACAAGGTCAACATACAAAAATCAGCAATGAAAAATACAAAAAAGATATTAAGAAAACAATCCCATTTACAATAGCATCCAAAAGAATAAAATATGTAGGAAGATATTTAACCAAAGAAGTGAAAGACTTGTACACTAAAAGCTATAGATGTTGCTGAAAATTAAAGAATTAACAAACTTCACCTCTCGGTCACTGGCAATATTGAAAAAAACAAGAGAGGCCCTGTAATGCCAACATCACAGAGGAGCAGAGTACACTCTCTGTAGGCAAGCTGGCTCCCAAAGAAATAGGAGACGAAAGATGGAATTGAACTAATAGAAATACCTATGTTTCTCTCCCAAAAGCACCAAGAAGATAAGGGCAGGGGCAAAGAGATCTCCCTCTATGCTGAAGAAAACCTCAGCAGAGAAGACTAAGTGTTCTCCCTTAACACAATTCTTGGATTCATTTTTGTAAAAAAAATGAGATTAATGGTTACCAGTGATTCTTAAAGGTGGTCCATTGACCTCTGAAGGTCCTGGTGATCCTTTTGTGGGCTCTGAAAAAAATGAAAAATAGAACTAAGATGTTATTTGCCATTTTCACTATGCTGACATTTGCACTGATGGTGTAAACACAATGGTGGTAAAACCGTTGGACACCTTAGCATGAATCAAGGTAATGGCATCAAAGTGCACTCACAGTAAAAAATTTTGCCACTTTAATGTAAGAATATCCTTGATGAAACAATCATTAGTTTAATTAAATCTGACCCTTCAGTGGACATCATTTTAATATGTGATGAAATAGGAAGTATATAAAAAGTACTTCTGCTACATAGCAAAGTATAATGATTTTCTCAAGGAAAGGTAGTTCTGTGATTGAACTGCAAGGCTGAAGTAGCTGTTGTTTTCAGGGAACAGCATTTTTACTTAAAAGAATGACTGACAAAAAAATACTGAGACTTAAGTATTTAGCAGTCATTTTCTCAAAGTCTGAGAAAACAACTGTTTATAGCTAATGATAAAAATCAAGTTTTTTATCTTACTCAAAATGAAGCAGAAATTAAAATTTTAGAAAATTTCTTTCTACCTCTGTGAGTCTGAGCTTTCCAATACTTAGACTTGCCCTAATGAGATCGGTGGTGATGTTAAAAAATGTGATTTTTTGATATTAAGTAATGAAATGTGTCAACATTTAGAAAGTCTACATAACTAAGTAAACCAGTATTTTCCAAATGATCAACACATGATGGTACAAGATTAAGCATGAGTAAAAGATCCATTCAAAGTTCATGATTCACCGATGGATCTTAGTGTAACGGAACAAAAAGATCATTGAACAGGAAAAAGATGAGTGGTTGCCATGGGTTGAGGAGAGGGATGGATTAAACAGGCAGAACATAGAATTTTTAATGTAAACTATTCTATATGATCTATACTAGTAGATATATGGTATTATACATTTGTCAAAACCTACAGAATGACCAAGAGTGAACTCTAATGTAAACTGTGAAAGCTGAGTGATAATGACATGTCAAGGCAGGTTCATCAACTGTAACAAATGTACCACTATGGCATGAGATGTTCACAGCAGGTGAGGTTGTGCATGTATGGGAACAGGAGGCACATAGGAACTCTGTACTTCCCACTCAATTCTGCAGTAAACTGCTGTAAAAAATAAAATTTGTTAATTAAAAAAAAGATCATTGATATGATTTTTTGTGTGTGTAGCATCAAATAGAATATCCTCAATTATCTGAAAAATTCTTCTTTTTCCAAATACATACCTCTAAGAGGCTGAATTTTCTTTATATACAAGGTACTTCCACTTAAAAAACATATCACAACAGATTAGATGCAGAAGCAGACATGAATACCAGTTGCCTTCTATTAAGCCAGGTTTAAAGAGGTTTGCTAAAAAGTAAAACAATGTGACTCCTTTCTTAAATACTTTTCATAAATGTTGCATTAACATATATTTATTGTATTTTTACTGAATATTTTTAAAATTTAATTTCTAACATAGTAAATATCAAAATATGCAACACACATAAACACAAGCCCTCTGGGCTCCTCAATAATTTTTAGAATTATAAAAGGGACTCTGAGACCAAGAGGTTTAAGAACTGCTACCAGGTACCCATAGGTTTATTTTACATACAGTAGGGAATACTCATTGAAATGTCACACTTACAGAAAAAATTTAGGTCTGTCTTCAAAGCTGACAGTCAGTTGTCCTTTGACTTATGGAATGGCAATCAACAAGGGTCTCTTAGGTTGTTAGTGTGGAGCAGAAGAGTGAACTCTATTCAGCTCCAGGACTTGAGCTCCTTTGAGAGAGAATGTGAGAAACAAACAAGAAGCCTAACAAATGATTACACGATTCCTCCCATTTAGATTAAGAGGGTGAAGAAAGAGGGATATATTATTTGCAAACACAAGTAAGGAAGTAGAAAACTGAAGTGTGGTTTACCAAGAGATAAAAAATGTCAATGTTCTGGAGCCACTGCCACCTGAACTATATACAGTTCACAGTCCAGCACTTGTTATCTCTAGCAAATCTACATGGTTTCACTGAGACTCAATTTCCACATTTATATGATACTATAAAGAAGGGATAATATGTCTCCTAGGGTTTTAAGGGTTAAATAAAGCAATAAACAAACCCTACAAAGCACCTGACATTCATCTCTTTGATCAACAAAATGAACATCTTTTATAACACTGTGATTATTATTGTCAGGAGGGCAAAAAGATAAAAGACTAAAAAACCCTAATCTCAAACTAGGTACATGAGAGAATTTGGCAAGTAGATAAAGTATAAATTACATTACCATTTACTTATATTTTATGCAATATTTTTACTGAATATGGAAAACACATTAGTCCTCCTATGTTATTAAAACTGACTAGCTGACTAAAACCAAATAAGATTAAACTCTTAAATAAATAGAACTCAAATTGTAAGGTATTTTAGTTATCCTAGATGGCAGCCCATGGAATTTTTTAAAATATTAAATAGGACAGATTGTTCAAAAAGCACAAGGAAAGGAGTTAGGGAGACCCGTGTTCAAATTTTACTTTGCAGAGTTGCAGACAGGATCAGAACTAATGTGCTTTAACGTATCTAGCACCTTGTATTACTTTGCTGTAACAAAGGCTGCCATAACAAAGTACCAAAGACTGGGTGGTTCGAACAACAGAAATTTATTTTCTCACTGTTCTGGTGGCTAGAAGTCCAAGATCAAGGTGTTGGCAGGTTTGGTTTCTACTAAGGCCTCTCTCCTTTGGCTTGCGGGTGGCCATCTTTCTCAGGTGTCTTCACATGGTTGCCCTTCTGTGTCTATATCCTGATCTCCTCTTCTTAGAAGCCCAACAGTCATACTGGATTAAGGGTCACCCATATGATCTCATTTTACCTTAACTGCCTCTTTAAAAGCCCTATTTCCAAAAACATGCACATTCTAAGTTACTGGGGATTAGGACTTCAACATACACATTTTGGAGCTATGAGCTTATAACACATCTCAGTTGTTTACGGCATCTAGCACTGTACCTGGCACACAGCGGATCCTCAATACGGGTGCTATTATTAAAAAAAAAAGAAAAAAGAGGCCTGGCAAGGCAGCTCACACCTGTAACTTCAGCACTTTGGGAGGCCTAGGCAAGAGGATCACTTGAGGCCATGAGTTTGAGACCAGCCTGGGCAACATAACAAGACCCCATCTCTACAAAAATTTTTTAAAAATTAGCTGGGTGTGGTGGTATGCCTGTAGTCCTAGCTACTTGAAAGGCTGAGGTAGGAGGATCACTTGAGCCCAGGAGTTCAAGGTTGCAGTGAGCTGTGATGGTGCCACTGCACTCCAGCCTGGGTGACAGAGCAAAACTCTGTCTCTAAAAAAAAGGAAAAAAAAGAAAAAGAATAGTTTGTAAAAGGATTTAATAGCATCCCATGATGACAAGGGGATTAGTTCTATAATTTAGAAATATTGGGTTGTTTTGACTAAAGGACTTCTAATTTGACTCCTTAAGGGAGCAGATAATCTCTTTAGGAATCATAACAGGTCCAAAATGGAAGACAAAGAAAAGTTAGGAATGTTTCAACATTGTTCTAAGCCCACTAAATCTGGAAGAAAAAACTTCCTTTACTTTCCCTCTACAATGGCAGAGAGAGACTTTCTCTCACTGACATGAGGTCATGAAACTAGGTGTTTGCATTTGGACTTACAGGTATCAGCATATCAGGGTATATTCTACCTCAAATAAAGGCAAGAGAAGAAAATGGAGGATAGAGTAATCCTTACCCACCCTTCCCAGTGTATTCTCTACTTAAAGGGATCTAGAAGAGTTGTGAGGTGAGAAGAAAAATGGAGAGTTTTTTATATTAGACCTCCTTAACCACCTGGCCTCAGAAGTCTGCCACAGAGCCAGATCTGGGAAAGGTCAAATATGACTGGATCCGAAAAGGAGGTACTTACCATTGCCTGTATCCTGCACCTCCTCAACACCTACGCAACGAACCAATTATGCTATTTTCTGAAAATCCTAATGTCGATTTACCCAAGTTTACTTACTAAGAGTTTTTTGATACTGATTAATTTTTCATCCAATATGTATAAAATACAAAGCAACAGACTGTCATCAAAAGGAATTTTCATAAATCACATTATTAAAAATATTTCTTAGTAATTTGTTTAATGAATTCAAACTTTTTACTTAATAGCATTTGAGTACAGTACAATGAAGACACATGAAAATTACTTTTTAAATCAGGCCAGAAAAAACATTTTGATGGTGTAATCTTTTTAAAGCACATTATTAAGATGTTTCTCACAAACTAAAGGAAACTAGGGGAAAATTTATTTACTAGTAAGAGAAAAATTCTTATTTTACAACACAAGTGAAAAGCACCAAAGAGAATCTGGCATCATAACTCTGAACTCCAGAGTTCCCTGTTTCCAGTTCTTTTAATTCACACTGTAACACACTACTCAAAGTTTTAACACATATATACTTACATATCCCATCAAACACAAATTTTTCATTGTAAATACACAGATTAAGATTAAATATAAAATGTCATCTTTTTAGAAATGAGTACCAAAGCAGATTAGAACACAAATGTTACCAATTGAAGAACCAGTAATTCCTCTTTTACTTCAGATGACATCAAATGTTCAATATTTTAAAGACTTTTCTATACAGGCTAAGATACAGCCTATTTTTCTTTTATGAGAGAAATGTACGTACAGTACCCTTGATTATACCCCTGCAAATGGGGCATTTTCTTAGAGAAGGGGCACATTCCTGGCACACTACCAGATGACCACAAGGAATAAATACAATGGAAACTTCTTTGTCCATACACACTTTACAAGTTCTTTCTTCTTGCAACCTTCTCAATTGTTCTTCCAGTGACAGTCCTAATAACACAAAATAACTTCTGTGAAATTCAGTCTCCATTTTATATCCCATAAAAAAAATAAGGGTAATATTTCATGTTGGTTTTAAGTCTTAATTTTGTCTTACCTGAAACATCTTCTGATGGAATATACTTCATATTCTTATCCACTGAGGAAAGAAAACATACAAAAAGCGTCACTCTACTAAATACAAACTGCTTCACCTATTATTTTTCACCCGCTACCTATTAAATGATGTAGATTCTAGCTATATATTATCATTGTTACATGTAAGCATACACTTGGGTAGTAAAAGACTTCACTTTTTTGGAACAAGTGAAATGTATATAGTTTGTTAAATAATTTGCCCAAGAAACTCACCAAATAAGTTCTTATGTAACGTAGCGTCTATTTCTTTTAGACAGTTTTTGAAGATGTTGGCTGCAGCATTTCCTTTAACTAAAATGGTATCAATCAGTTCTCTTGCTTGTAAAGGTATCTGTGTTTTTTGTTTAATAATATCGTGTTCCTGTTTATTAATTACATTGGCCTTTAAAAGATTATCCAGGATTGGGAGCACACATGTCAACTGTTGAAAGAGGGCCATTCTATTCTTCCGAATTAATGACAAGTCATCTTCATTTAAAAAAAAAAAAAGGAAAAAATCCATTAGATTTTAAACTCCTTCAACTGTATTCATATAGTCACTAACAACTCTACAAACAACTTAGGCACTAAATAAATAGAGCTCAAAGAAGAACAAAATAACTTGTCTGCATTTTAATAACTGTCATTTAGAAAACTTTCAGAAGATTTAGCTAAGATATATAGTACATATAGGATCTCTGTTTCTATAATTTTTAAGTCTATATATTCACATGTCCTAGAACTCTGCTTTTCCTTTATTCTGTTGAAAGCAAGCAGAGAATTTTAGAAGACAGTAAAAATTTCCCAACTCTATATTCACCCCCAACCCATGGAACTAAAAATATGACTTCTATTTGCATTATATCACTTTACTTTTATAAGTACTTTCATATGAATTATCTTATTTGATACAAAGATCCTGTCAATTAAACAAGGTAATTGACTGCCTCTCATTTTCAGATAGGGAGAGAAAGACTCAGAAAAAAAATGAGTGACCTGTCCAAAGTCACAGAGTTGCAGAACCAGGTCTCCTAGACCAGTATTCTTCCCGACACTCCATACTTAAGAAGCAGTAGTACACTCGGGCTGTGAGGTCAAGACGGGCCAAGTTTCCCATGGGTGGCCTAGCCACGTACTAGCTCTGTGCCCTAATCTCCCTCCATACTACTCAGTTTCATCTGCAAAATATACATAATAACAGTACCTTCTGCAGAGCTGTAAAGATTAAACAATACATGTAAAGTATTAGCACAGTATGTGGCACATAGTTCATTATTATTACATTTTATAAATGTCTAGGTTTATAACATTTTTTTTTTAAAACTACATATGAGTCAAGCCTGATTGTGGTTAAAAAGCAAATGTTTTTCCTTCACTCTCACATCACCTAAAATTCCATAGTTAATTTACATTTATGGAATATGGCTGTTCCTTCTTTTGGTGCTTTAATCACTATAAAATTTAACTGCCCGTTTTCAAAATACACTTTCCAAAAAATTTTTAGAAGTACACCTCTATAAGGTACAAGTTTAATGAGAAATAAATTATAAAAAGAGAAGTCTATTTTCCTTCCCCATTTACATCTTTCTAGCAAGTAAACTGCTCTATTCATCTCCAAACTACAAAATTCCCTTCTCTCACCAGAACTTATTCTTCCACCTTAATTCTCCTCACTGCTAACAAATTTGTTCCTTCACCTTTTCAAGATGTCCGTGTCATTCCCAATTCTACTAGCCCAAGAGCTGTCTCCTGGCTTTGCTTCAAACCTCGCATTCTAATCTAGGTATCAGTCAGGTGTTTCAATGATGTTCTCTTATCAGCACCCTTAACTCGTCCCCCTCCCTATTCCTTATTTGGCCTTTTCCCTAATAACTCTGCCAAATCCATAATTCAAGACTATTCTCTGGCTCCCACAAAGTAGAAGAAAGTCACAAAACTAAGGTGACTAGATTTATTACAGTGATTTCTTATAACCTTAACTGGGTTTCATTACTGCTTAACCCTTAAATCTTTTCATTTTTCTGAGGGCCTTTATTCACCAAGTCCCTCCCACTTCCCAAATCAATCTACTTAATAATAAAAAACTTTTTTCATGCGCTAGGCACTGTGCTAAAGTGTTTTACTTGCAACATCTCATTTAATTCCTACGGCAACCCCCAGGATTAGTGCTATTTTACAGATAAGAAAGCAAAGAAGTTATCTTCCAACCCAATGTCTCAATTTATACTGCATATGCTACCTTCACCTCTCTCTGGCTCTTTAACCCTGCTCATGTGCTCAATAAATATTTCTTGAAGGAAAAAATGACTACTCAAAATACTTGGTTTGGGAGGCTGAGGCTTAATACAATCCGATGAATATCAAAATCAGTTTCCCCACTATCCTTGGGTTGGGCAGGGGATTCTCATGAAGCCCTAGGATTTCATCGTAAGTTCTATTTTTTGTATTTTTGTATAAGGATCACCTAGCAAAGATTGGGGAGTAAAATATATTAAGAATATGATTTGAAGAAACTTTTTAAAAAAAGTAGAAATAAGACCTACACCCAAGTTTAAAATCTTGCTTTTTCGTAACAATTTAAATTTAAGTATGAGGAAGAAATGCAATATATCTCAAGAAAAGAGCTTATTATGCTAAAATTCTCTGACTAGCATAAATTAGGGAATCTTATCAGAAAATAAACATATAGAAAAAAGCAGTAGTCAGTGGTTCTCAACAAGGGACAGTTGAGAGGGGCAGAAAAGAAGTACGGCTTGGAAATGACTTGGGGGTCCCAACAGCAGTTAGTGGATGTGAGACAAGGATGCTGTCCTGTAACACGTGAGACAGTCCTAGGAGCTCCACCAAGAAATAATGTGACTAACATTCCCAAATACCTGATGCCATTTCTTCAGCTTGTCTTTCCTTTTCCTCTTCTCTTTTTTCATCTTCGGCATTAAGAAGTGCTGCTACAATATCACTAACTGTTTTGTAGTTCTCTCCAGTTGTTAGGATTTTACTCTGAACTGTCTGCTTTACCAAGCTTCTACTAAAGCCCATTTCCAAGGCAGACTGAACCACAGGTGTATTCATCATGACTGCATCTTCTGAAGAACTTTCTCCAGATCCAAAATGAACAACTATTTAAAAAGATATTTGCTAATATTAAATTCCACAAATATAAAACAATGGAAAAAAAATAATGACTATGGCACAATCTTTACTCATATCCTGGAATGGAAGAAGAGCTATATGTATCAATTACTAGTAATTCCAATAAAAGTTTGCACTTGGATAATGGTCAAATGAGAATATAATATGCTGTACTTTTTAAAAAATACCACTTCCCTGGCTACATTGTAGACCTACTTACAGAAGACTCTTTAGGGATCTGTATCTTAAAATTCCCCTAAATGATTCTGATGTACAGTTGTTTCTGGAAACCAATAAGCCACACAAACTTAGAAGTGAGAAATGATCTTCTCCAGCCAGGAAAAGTGAGAGAAATCACAGACTTCATGGAAAAGGGACATTACAGTTTGGACTTGAAGAATGGACAGGGTCTAGATAGGTAGATAGCAGAGGTAGACAGAATAACAGAAACGAAGATGGGAGATATAGTAAAATGGAAAACTGGTTCACCCAAAAGATATAGTGAAAAATACACAGTGACAAAATACAAAATAAAGTAATATGATATTTTAGATAGTGACAGATGCTCCAAAGAAAAAAGTTGTGTAAGGTGATTAAAAGAAACCAGGAGTCAGGCAGACATCTTAGGCAGGGTAGTCAGGGAAGTATTTTCTGCTAAAAGAGTCAATGCTCTAGCCTGAGCAAGAGCGAGACCCTGTCTCTACTAAAAATAGAAAGAAATTGGCCAAACAACTAAAAAGAGAAAAAATTAGTCGGGCATGGTGGAGCATGCCTGTAGTCCCAGCTACCTGGGAGGCTGAAGCAGGAGGATCACTTGAGCCCAGGAGTTTGAGGTTGCTGTGAGCTAGGCTGACGCCACAGCACTTGCTCCAGGCAAGAGAGTGAGACCTTGTCTCAAAAAAAGAAAAAACCAAGAGTCAATGCGTCAATGCTAGCTCATTTGGTACTTTTGTGAAAAATACAAAAAGACGTAATTCTGTGAGACATTTTACTGCCATCTGCTGGAAAACTGTTACAATAAACATATAGATACACAATGTCATCAATGAATACTGCACTCCCTTGCTCAAACACATGTGGAATCCCTGTCTGAAAAGATAACACCAGAACAAAGATATGAATAAGAAGAAATGAGCTATAGGAATACCCGAAAGAAGTCTTCCGGGCCAAGAGAATAGTAAGTGTTAAAGCCTTAAATCAAAGGAAAAGTTTGACATGATAAAGAAACAGAAAGAAGGTGGTAGAAGGCTTATTATTTGCACCTCTCATTAGCATTGTTTTGACCTATTTGTTGTTGTTTCTCTTGCACGTATCTTGTCTCCCCAGTTGGAATGTCAACACTTTAAGGACAAAGACTAGTATACTTCCTAGAATCCTCTAAAATGTCATTAATCTTAGTAGATATATAATATTAGATAACTTTTCAGTATTCTTCCCTATGGCTTCAAAACCACCTTTTTAAAATACATATTTTTGTTCCTAAAATTCTTATAAAAATTCCCATTTTATATTTGAAATTTTTTCATACATACTTGGTGGATCAGCATTTTCATCTCCAGGAGTGTCTGAAGTTGACAACAGCTATAAAACAAGAGAAAAGTTAATAGGTAAAATCAGAAATCTCAATCTGAACACAGAAATACTAAGTTTACCTTAAGTAAATGTACCTACTCTTTTGAAAACTAGGTAATTTATATACTTTGTTTTGTTTTACCCTAATTATCACAAAGATTTCTTTAAACTTCACCTTATTCCAAATTAGAATTCAAGGGTTTCTCCAGATTCAGGAAGTAGAAAAATGTATTAATGGGTCTCCTTCCATTTAGAAAGTAAGATTTCAATTGGGTTACTCTCAAAGGCTCTCAACCCCTAAAACAAGTTACTTTTTGTTTTTCTGGAAAAGAGTGAAGAGACACTAAACTTCCTTTTCCAGCCTACCACAAATTTGTATAGTGGCACAATGAATGATTTTTCAAAAAACTAAAAACAAAATACAATCTTTTTTAAAGCCCTGAATAAACAAGTTGGTTACAAAAGTAAAAATAAAAGGTGTCATTAATATGAATAGAAAATATGTAATTATAATTAACAAATATAACTTCTAATATTTTTGCAATTATAAAGCAGAATTCAATGTTGTTAATCTTTAAAATGTATTTACCTGTTCAAGAAGATGAGGATATCTAGCTTGAATTTCATCAACAAACCCCTGCCCTTTCATGCGTATCAAGAACTCACACCTAAAACGTAAGATAATTACTTTAAAAATTGTTTCATACTAAAAATATAACATGATCATTCTAGAAAAATAGCTTTCAAACCTTTCTGATTGTACCGTATAATAAAAACATTTTACATCACAACCCAGTATACACACATATTTAACAGGAAAAAAATTATCATAAAAACAATATACATTCTTACTATGTGTTGCATTCTGATTTAACACAACAAAAACACCAAAAAGAAAAGAGTCTCAATCTGGAAAGGGGTACAAGCTAATGCTTGAAAAACGCTGTTAAACACAATTTACTTCGTGGGCTGAACACAATTTCAGAAACTATAACTAAGTATTCCTAAAATGTGATCTTTCTTTCACAATATAATAACTTTGAACTTTCTCCAATGTTCACTCTTCCATTACATTTGAAACACAATTCACTACCCTCCCTCCAAAAAACACAGAATCAAATATTTTCATCTATACATAATGTGTTTTTCAAATATTTGTTTTTAAATTACTAGGGCTTCTCAAAGATATTCCAGGAAGTTCACATACCACCTGTTTCCACTGTATACCTTTTGTTTCATCAACGAATGGTAGTAGACTGGGTGTGGTGGCTCATGCCTGTAATCCCAGCACTCTGGGAGGCTGAGGCAGGAGGATCACTTGAGGTCAGGAGTTCAAGACCAGCCTGAGCAGGAGCGAGATCCTCCATCTCTACTAAAAATAGAAAAAATTAGCCAGGCGCAGTGGCGCATGCCTGCAGTCCCAGCTACTCAGGAGGCCAAGGCAGGAGGATTGCTTAAGCCCGCAAGTTTGAAGTTGCTGTGAGCTAGGCTGACACCACGGCACTCTAGCCCAGGCAACACAGAGAGACTCTGTGTCAAAAAAAAAAAAAAAAACAAAAAGCAAAAAAACAAATAGTAGTAGACAACTGGATATTCATATGCAAAAAAGAACAAGAACCTTAACCTATGCCCATAACTAAACTAAAAATGAATCATATACCTAAATGTAAAACCGTTTAATAAAAATTCTAGAAGACAGGAGAAAAATCCTTCTGTCTTTATGTGAGGCAAAGAATTCTTAGATAAGAAGCCAAAAACATAATCCATAAAAGATAAAATTGATACACTGACATCAAAATTAAAAACATCTGTTGCACAAAAGATACTGCCAAAGAAATAAAAAGACAAGCTACAGACTGAAAGAAAATTTGCAAAAGTGACATCAGCAAGACGGCAGAGTAGAAGACACCAGCCTTCTTCCATCCACAAAAGAAGAGAAACCTATCCACAAACAAAAATAGCCGTGGGAGAACTCAATAGTCCAATTAACCTATAGCAATACAGTGAAACAAAAAAAGAATAATCACACTGGGGAGATCTGCTTAGCAGAGATGTGTGGAAATGGCTAAGAACAAAGGGAGTATCTGTATCAGCCTAGTGGTAAGTGCCATCACAACCCCCAGGGGCCTGCTCTGGGGAAGACCCCAGCAGACTTTGCCACTGAGGACCTCAAAAGCCTCTGAGATAGCCATAGACTTTCTGAAGGTTTCATAGTGAAAGATCCTATGGGTCATTGGTACTGACCCCAGCAGCATACTCTGAAGAGGACACTGACAGCTTTGACCACTAAGGATGCTGCTGCACCCCTGCCCCTGAAAAGGAGCAGCCCCCACCCTTCACCTCCACACATGCTCTAGACCCCAACGCCACAGCTGCTACACGTGTACCAACACGTAAGACCCCCTGCTCCATGGCTGCTCTCCTTGTACACACTCAGATTCTAGCTCCACAGCTGCTCAGTACATGTGTATGCTCCAGACCTAGCTGTGTGTGTACCCATATCTCAGGCACCAGAAGCACCACTGCTACAGGCTAACCAGCACCCCAGACCCACTATCTCTCTGCAGGTACTACACTCTGAACCTTGACTCTGTGGCTGCTCCACAGGCATCCATGCATCAGACACCAGTGCCACCACCACGAGGGCACCAACAAGCCGGAACCAGCACCAAGAGGGATACCCTTGGCCATGATATCTACTGTGGACGGGTGGAGGAGGAATCAAGGGGTCCTCCGCAGCCTTTGCCGCCAAAAACCCAAAACCCCTAACTGTTGATGTGAACACCCGCAGCACTGGATATTAAGAATCCCTGCAATCCCTGCTGACAATGACCTGAGCTAACAGAGCACATAGAAGCTCTACTCTATGGAGACAGAACCACCACACCCCTACCAATCAACGCCCTCACACCCACCCACAAGCAAAGATCTTTCCCAAACAAAACCAGTTCATAAAGTCTTGAAAGGTAACTGTTTCATCAAATGCACAAATATCAACACAAGACTACAAGAAATAGGGAAAGGGAAAAAAAAAAGAAAAAAGAAACACGAAACCGCCAAAGGGAACACAATTTTTCAGTAGTCAACCTCAAAGAAGTGGAGATTTATGAACTGCCAGATAAAGAATTCAAAATAATTGTTTCAAGTAAGCTCAACAACCTATAAAAGAACACAGAATGAAATCAGGAAAATAATACATAAAATGAGAAGTTCAATAGAGAGAGGGAAATCATAAAAAGGACCAAAAACAGAAGTCCAAAAGCTAAAGAATATAAGAATGCAACAGAAAGCATCAACAATAGACTTGATCAAGCAAAAGAATGAATCTGGGAACTCAAAGACAGGTCATTTAAAAGTATCCAGTCAGAGGAGGGGAAAAAAACAGTGAAGAAAAGCCTACACAAATTATAGGATACCATCAAGCAAACCAATATTTGCATTATGAGATTTCAAGGAGGAGAAGAGAAAAAGAAAACATAAAAGGCTTATTTAAAGAAACAATGGCTAAAAACTTTACAAATCCAGGAAGAGATAGAGACATCCAGGTAAAGGAAGTTCATAAGGCCCCATACAGATTCAATCCAAAGAGGACTTCACTGAAGCACATTATAATAAAACTGTCAAAAATAGAAGATAAAAAGAGAATATTAAAAAGAGCAAGTGAAAAGAAACTCATCTCATACAAGGGAACTCCCATCAGACTGTATCAGCGGATTTCTCAGCAAAAACCTTACAGGCCAGAGGGAGGCTGAGGTGGAGGATTGCTTGAATCCAGAAGTTCAAGGCTGCAGTGATTACAATCAAGCCACTGCACTCCACCCTGGGCAACAGAGCAAGGGTCTCTAAAAAAGAAAAAAAACTTGCAGGTCAGGAGAGAGCTGGATGATATAATATGCAAAGTGATGAAAGAAAGAAACTGCCAAACAGGAATACTTTACCCAGCAAAGCTGTCCTTCAGAAATGAAGGCGAGATAAACACTTTCCCAGACAAACAAAAGCTGAGGGAGTTCATCACCACTAGACCTGACTTATACAAAATGCTGAAGAGTTCAAGCTGAAATACAAGGAAACTAATTAGTTACATGAAAACATATTAAAATATGAAACTCTCTGGTAAAAAATAAATATATAATCAAATTCAGAACACTCTAAATTTGTAATGGTGGTGTATAAACTTTAATATAAAGGTTAAAAGAAAAAAGTATTAAAAATAACTATAGTTACAATAATTTCTTCATGGATACATAAAAAGATGTAAATACTGACATCAAAAACAAAATGGGGGTCAGAGTAAAAAAGAGTTTTTGTATGCAATTCAAATTAAGTTGTTAGCAGCTCAGTTGTTGTAAGATGTTCTGTGTAAGTCACATGGTAATGACAAAGTAAAAACCAATAGCAGATCCACAAAAGGATACCACTACAGGAAATCATCTAATCACAAAGACAGCAAGAGAGAAATAACAGAACAAAGGGTCTACAAAACAACCAGAAAACATCAACAAAATGACAGTAGTAAGCCCTTACCTGTCAATAATTACCCTGATTGTAAATGGTTTAAATTCTCCACTCAAAAAACATACAGTAGTCCATTCAGACTAAAAAACAAGATCCAATTGCAGGCTGCCTACAAGAGACTCAATTCACCATTAAGGAAACACATAGTATGAAAATGAAGGGATGGAAAAGATATTCCATGCAAATGGAAACCAAAAGAGCGCAGAGGAACCTATAAGTTCCTCTAAGTATAGAGGAACCTATACTTAGATAAAATAGACTTTAAATCAAAAGCTATAAATAGAAACAAAGCCCACAAAAGGATATGACAATTGTAAATATATATGGCACCCAACATCAGACCACCTAAAATAAATACGTAAAAAAAATATTAACAGATCTGAAGACAGAAATAGACAGCAACACAATAATAGTAGTGGACTTCAATACTCCACTTTCAACAGAAAAAAAAAGACAGAAAATAAGGAAATATTGGACTCGAATGACACATTAGACCAAATGGACCTTACAGATATATATAGGCTGAGTATATCCCTTAACTGAAATGGTTGGGACCAGAGTGTTTTGAATTTTAAATTTTTTCAGATTTTGGAATATTTGCATTATACTTGCCAGCTGAACATCCCTAGTCTGAAATCTAAAACACAAAATGTTCCATGAGTTTTTCCTTTGACCATGATATCAGCACTCAAAAAGTTTCAAATTTTAGAGCATTTCAGATTTTGGATATTTGGATTAGGGATACTCAACCTTTATATACAACATTCCATCCAACAGCAGCAAAGTACATATTCCTCTCAAGCACACATGAAAAATTCTTCAGGATAGATCATATGTTAAGTTACAAAACAAGACTCAATAAATTCATGAAGACTAAAATTATATCAAGTATCTTTTCAGACCACAATGGTATGGAATTAGCAATCAGTGACAGGACAAAAGCTGGAAAACTGACAAATATGTGGAAATTAAACAACACATTCTGAAGAATCAATGAGTCAAAGAAGAAATCAAAGGGCAAATAAAAGTAGAAGTGCCATTTGATCCAGCAATCCCATTACTGGGCATCTACCCAAAAGAGCAAATGATACTGTATAAGAAAGACACCTGCACCCGAATATGTATAGCAGCACAATTCACAATTGCAAAGATGTGGAAACAACCCAAGTGTCCATCAGCACATGAGGGGATTAATAAAATGTGGTATATGTATACCATGGAGTACTATTCAGCTTTAAGAAACAATGGTGATATAGCACCTCTTGTATACTTCTGGATAGAGCTGGAACGCATTTTACTAAGTGAGGTATCCCAAGAATGGAAAGACAAGCATCACAAGTACTCACCATCAAATTGGTATTAACTGATCAACACATAAGTGCACATATAAGAATAACATCTATTGGATGTTGGGCAGGGAGAAGGGGGGAGGAGGGAGGAGGGGACAGGTATATGCATACACAAAGAGTGCAATGCGCACCACCCAAAGGATGGACATATTTGAAACTCGGACTTAGGGAGGGGGGAGGGAGGGGCAAGGGCAACATACGTAACCTAAATATCTGTACTCCCATAATATGCTGAAAAAAAAAAAAAGCAAATAAAAAAAATCTAAGGAAAGTGAAACACAACAAACCAAAACTGATGGGATGTAACGAAAGCAGTTCTAAGAAAGTTTATAGCTATAAATATCTACATTAAAAAAAAGAAAGATCTGAAATAAACACCCTAACTTTACACCTGAACAAACTACAAGAAGAACAAACTAAGTCCACAGTTAGCAGAAGGAAGGAAATGACAAAGATGAGAAAAGAGATAAATGAAATTAGAAACAAAAGAGGAAGATATTACAACTGATACCACAGAAATACAAAGGATCATAAGAGACTACTTAAACAATTATTTGCCAACAAACTGGATAACCTAAAAGAAATAAACTCCTAGAAGCATGCAACCTACCAAGGCTAAAATCATGAAGAAATGGAAATCTGAATAGCCTTATAACTAATAAGAAGATTGAATCACTAATCAAAAATCACCTAACAAAGAAAAGCCCATGACCAGATAGTTTCACAGCAGAATTCTACCAAATATTTAAAGAGGAGTCAATCTCAGTCCTTCTCAAACTCTTCAAAAAAAATCAAAGAGGAGGAAATACTTCTAAACTCATTTCACAAAGCCAGCATTACTCTGATACCAAAGCTAGACAACATTACGAGAAAAGAAAATTACAGGTCACTATCTCTGATTAACACACATGCAAAATCATCAACGATATACTAGCAAACCAAATTCAGTAGCACATAAAAAGAATCATACGCTATCAGCGCTCCCCAACGCTTTTGGCACCAGGGACCAGTTTCATGGAAGACAATTTTTCCACGGACCTGGGTGCAGTGGGGGAGTGGCTGTGAAAACATATAAAGCTTTGCCCACTGCTTACCTCCTGCTGTGTGGCCCCCTCTTCCTAGTTTCATGGAAGACAATTTTTCCATAGAATGGGGTGGGGTTGGGGGCACTACCAGAGCTCTGCAGCTCAGTCCTTAACAGGCTGCAGACCAGTATCAGTCCATGGCCTAGCCTTTGGGGATCACAGCATGATCTAGTAATATTTATCCCTGGGATGTAAGGATGGTTCAACATACACCAATCAATAAATTTCAAAACCACATTAACAGAATGTATGATCAAAATCATATAATCACCTCAACTGATCAAGAAAAAGCATTCAACAAAATTCAACACCATTTGATGATAAAAATTCTCAACGAATTAGCCAAAGAAGAAATGTACCTCAATACAAAGACCACATATGACAAGTCCACAGCTAACAACATACTAAATGATGAAAAGCTCAAAGCTTTTCCTCTAAGATGAGGAACAAGGGCCCTCACTCTTGCCATTTCTATTGAACATAGTACTAGAAGGCCTAGACAGAGCAATTAGGCAAGAAAAAGAAATAAAAGGCATCCATATCAGTTTAGAAGAAGTAAAATTATCTCTTTGCAGATGACATGATCTTATGCATAGAAAACTAACGACTCACCAAGAAACTGTTAAAACAAACTAATTCAAAAGTTGCAGAATACAAAGGGCAGTAGCGTTTCTATACACTAACAATGAACTATCTGAAAGAGAAATCAAGAAAATACAAGTAATACTGTCTATAATAGCACAAAAAACAATAAAATACTTATGAATAAATTTAACCAAGAAGGTAAGAGTTGTACACTGAAAAATATAAGACACTGATGAAAAAAACTGAAGATAACAGAAATGGAAAGATATCCTATGTTCTTGGATTAAAAGAATATTGTTAAAATGTCCACACTACCCAAAGCAACCTACAGATTCAATACTATCCCTATCAAAATTCCAATGACATTTTTCACAGAAATAAAAAAAACAACCCTAAAATTCATATGGAACCACAAAAGGCCTGGGCCAAAGCAATCTTGAGGAAACACAAAAAAAGCTAGAAGCATCACACTTCCTGATTTCGAAATGATATTACAAAGCTACAATAATCAAAACACTATGATACTAACATAAAAACAGACATATAGACCAATAGACCAAATAAAGAGCTTAGAAATAAATCCACACATATACAGTCAATTAATCTTCAACCAGGGGACAAAGAATACACAATGTGGAAAGGACAGTCTCTTCAACAAATGGTGCTGGGAAAACTAGATATCCATATGCAAAAAAATAAAACTGGAACCCTATCTTACACCACCTACAAAAATTAACTCAAAATGAATTAAAGACTTAAATGTAAGACCTGAAACCATAAAACTTCCAGAAGAAAACATAGGGAAAAAGCTCCTTGAAAATGGTCTTGGCAATGATTTTTTGGACATGACACCAAAAGCACAGTCAACAAAAGCAAAAATAAACAAGTAGGACTACATCAAACTAAAAAGCTTCTGTTCAGCAAAGGAAACAACAAAATGAAAAGGCAACCTATGGAATGGGAGAAAATATTTGCAAACTATATATTTGATAAAGAGTTAATATCCAAAATAGTTAAAGAACTCATACAACTCAACAGCAAAACTCAGTAGCAAAAAAACAAATAATCAGATTTAAAAATGGGCAAAGGATCTGAATAGACATTTTTCCAAAGAAGATATACAAATGGCCAACAGATACATGAAAAGGGGTTTGACATCAATAATCATCAGTGAAATGAAAAGTAAAACCACAATGATTTATCACCTCACACCTATAAGGATGCCTATTATCAAAAAGACAAGAGATAACAAACACTGGTGAAGACATAAAAAAAGGGGAACCCTTCTACAATGCTGGTGGGAATGTAACTTAGGACAACCATTACGAAAAACAGTATAGAGGTTCCCCCAAAAATTAAAAATGGAACTAGCATATGACCCAGGAATCTCTCTTCTGTGTAGATACCTGAAGGAAATGAAATCAGTATTTCAAAGAGATATCTCTAACTCCCATGTTCAAGCAACTTTATTGACAATACAGCCAAGATACGGTAAACCACCTAAATGTTCACTGATGGATGAATGGACAATAAAAATGTGTTACGGACACACAAAGGAGTATTATTCAGCCATAACAAAGAAAATCCTGCCATTTGTGACAACATGAATGAAATGGAGAGCATTATGCTAAGTGAAATAAGCCAGACAGAAAGACAAATACAGTTGATCCTTGAACAACATGGGTTTGATCTGTGCAAGTCCATTTATATGCAGATTTTTTCAATCAAATGCAGATGAAAAATGCAGTATTTGTGGGACGCAAAACCCATGTATATGGAGGACCATCTTTTTTAGATTCACAGGTTCTGCGGGGCCAACTGTGGGACTTCACTATGCACAAATATTGGTATACATGGGGTCCTGGAACCAATACCCCAAGTATACCAATGATGACTATACTGAAGGGTATTACTTATATATGGAATCTTAAAAAAAAAAAAAAAAAGTCAAATTTATAGAAACAGAGTAGAACGTTTGGTGCCAGGCATTAGTGGGTAAGTAAAATGGGGAGATGTTGGTCAATGGGTTCAAAGTTTCAGTTAAAAGATGAGTAAGTTCTGAGGATCTAATGTACAACATGGTGACTATGGTTAATAATACTGTGTTGGATACTCGAAATTTACTAACACAGTATTTCTTAAGTGTTCTAGCCAAAAACAAAAAAAGTGATGGATGTGTTAATTTGATTGTGCTAATCATTTCACAATGTATATATGTAGTGAATTTTAAACACATACAATTTTATTTGTCAATTATACTTCAATACAGCTGAAAAAACAAAAATAAAGTTTGTAAAACACATCTGATAAAAGAGTTGTATCAGAATATATTAACTCTCAAAACTTAAAAATTTCCAATGGGCAAAATATTTGAACACCTTACCAAAGATACACAGATGGCAAATAAGCACATCAGATATTCAACATCATTAGTCATTAATGAAATACTAATTAAAACCACAAGATACTACTACTACACACCTATTAGAATGGCTAACATAAAAAAGATTGACATGGGCTAGGTGCAGTAACTCACGCCTGTAATCCTAGCACTTTGGGAGGCCAAGGCAGGACGATTGCTTGAGGCCACCCTGAGAAAGAGCAAGACCCCATCTCTACAAAAAAAAGAAAATTAGCCTGGTGTGGTGGCACACACCTGAGCCCATGAGTTTGAGGTTGCAGTGAGCCATGATGAGGCCACTGCACTCTAGCCCTGGCAACAGAGCGAGACTGTCTCTTAAAAAAAAAAAAAAAAGACTTAACAACCAAGTGTTATTAAGGATGTAGAACACCTGGAAGTCACATACATTGCCAGTGGAAATTCAAAACGGTACAGCCTCTTCAGAAAACAATTTGGTAATTTTTTATGAAGTTAAAACCAACACCTGCCATACAATCCACCCACTCCTAAGTATTTATCCAAGAGAAGTGAAAACATGTTCATACATGTTCACAAATATTTGGAGTGCCTTTATTATTGCTCCAAACTGGAAGCAACCCAAGTATTCTTTAACTGGTGAATGGGTAAACAAATTGTGGTATGAACACCAATACCTAATGGGATATTACTCAGCAATAAAAAAGATCAAACTACTGATACACACTGCAACATGGATGAATCTCAAATGTACTACGCCAAGTGAAATAAGTCAGACTCAGGCTATATCCTGTATGATTAATTCCATTTACATGACATCTGAAAAAGGCAAAACTATGGAAACAAACAGGAAATCAGTGGTTGCTAGGACTGGGATAAGAGGAGAGAGTTGCTATAAAAGGGCATGAGGGAACTTTCTGGGGTGATGAAAACGTTCTGTATCTTAATTGTGGTAGTGGTTACATGACTGTATACGTCGAAACTCACAGAAGAGAATTCTATGTAAATTATACCTCAATAAACCTAACTTTAAAAAGAAATCAAAAAATAAAATTATTCCTTCTCTTAATACTTTGAGAGGGTCAAATATAATAATCATGTACAGAGTTAGTAGAGACTGCATAAGCATGCTCAAGACTCAAGTTTATTAACTAGATGACAAAGCCACTTGTCACTGTATGCACGATCTTTATATAATTTTAAATTATTTTTATTCTTTCACAATTTATATTCACAATGGTTAAAGACGGGAAGTACAGTAGTCCCCTGTATCTGTGGGTTCCACGCCTGTGGATTCAACCAACCTCAAATGGAAAATATTAAAAAATAAAAATAATAATATACCAATAAAAATACAAATTAATTTACATTGTATTAGGTATTATAAGTAATCTAAAGATAATTAAAAGTACACAGGAAGATGTGTTTAGGTTATATGCAAATCCATGCTATTTTATTTATTTTTGAATTTTTTTTTAAAGACAGGGTCTTGCTCTATTGCCCAGGATGGAACTCTGGGCTCAAGCAATCCTCCAGCCTCAGTCTCCCAAGTAACTGGGACTATAGGCAAATGCCACCACACCTGGCTAATATTTCAAAAATTTTATAGAGACAGAGTCTCACTATGTTGCCCAGGCTGGTCTTGAACTCCTGGGCTCAAGTGATCCTTCCACCTCTGTCTCCCAAATCTCTGGGATTACAGAAATGAGCCACTGCATCCAGCCCTATTTTTTTTTTTTTTTTTAAGAGACAAGGTCTCGCTAGGTTGCCCAGGCTGCAGTGCAGTGGCTGCTCACAGGCCTGATCATAGGACACTGCAGCCTTGAACTCCAGGGCTCAAGTGATCCTCCCACCTCAGCCTCCTGTGTAGCTGGGGCTACAGTCATGTGCCACCACACCTGGTTTATCATACCATTTTATATAAGGGACTTGAACATCCAAGGATTTTGGTATCCTTGAGGGATCCTGGAACCAATCCTCCACAGATACCAAGGGACGACTGTATAATGAACTCTGCCTACCCCGTATTTCCCTCTTCTCCAGTAAACTTCATGAGGATGGAGATTTTTCTGTCTTGTTCACTGTTATATCCCCAGCATCCAAAAATAGTACCAAGTAGGCATCCAAATACTTGATAAATGCATAAATTAGCTGTGTTAAAAATATAGTAATAACAATTCTCCATTTACTTTTTCATTTGCTGAGATTAAAGTTTATTCACAACTGAAATTTGTTGTTTTCAGAGAAGTATTTACAAAAAACACCCTTAAGTCTTCTCCCTTATTTAACCATTTAAAACACAATTTACAAAAATAAAGATTTTGTTTCATAAAGCACAACATGTAGCAATTCTAACACTGGAATTTGGAAGCTGTTTTTGTCTCTGACACCACAACATCAGTTAAATTTTAAATAACATGTATATAATCTCATAGAGCGTAGCATAATTCACTTAAAATTCTGATAAAACATGCTTTTTTCTTACATAATTTAAAGCAAATAAAACATGTCACTTTTCAGAGTAAAACAAGTCAAAATTTATCTTAAGAGTACGTTGGTACTTTGAGACGGGAGTCTGCCAACCTCCTCATTTGCTGGCAAATGAAAAAACTCCTCTTTCCTTCTCCTCCAAAAAAAATTATCTTGATATATCATGAATATTAATAATATAATTTAAAAATATAACTTATAACAATGTTCTGATCTAATATCTGTTACTTCAAAGTTTTTCATCATATATCATACTAAATGACTAAAAGATCTTTTAATTTCCTGAAGGGATTCAAGAGATTCTTTACTATTGTGAAAGGCACTCACAGGTCAAAACATTATCTATGCTACATGATTTCACTTATGTGGTATCTAGAGTAGTCAAATTCACAGAGACAGAAAGTAGAATGGTGGTTGCCAGGAGGTGGAGGAGGGGTAATAGGGAGTTAGTATTTAATGGATATGGATACAGAGTTTCAGTTTCAGAAGATGAAAAGTTTCTGGCGATGGCTGGTGATGATTACCACAGAATATGAATGTACTAAATGCCACAGAACTATACTCTTAAAAATGACTAACATGGTAAATTTTATGTTATATATATTTTATCACTACATAAAAAACTATCTAGTTCAACCCCTCCTCATTTCACAAATGAGGTCTAAGTTCACATAGCTACTCAATTACAAAGACAGAATTAATCTCTAATTCTATTTCCACTAACAACGCTGCCCCTAAATTCCTTCTAGGCTTTAATAAAAATATGAGACACTACCAGAGACAGAGTGCCTAAAAGGCAGTTAAGTGATCATAAAAAGATAAAACTGTACAGAAAAAAAAATTTACAATTATAATTAAAATTAGCAGCCAGATAGGATTTTATTATATGTATTTTTATTTTATTTTTTAGAGACAGGGTCTTGCTTTGTTGCCCAGGCTGGAGATACAGCTCACTGCAACCTCAAACTCCTGGCCTCAAGCCATCCTCCACCTCAGCCAAAGTGCTGCGATTACAGGTGTGAGCCACCACACCCAGCCTTATCATATGCATGTTTATATCTGCCTTATTTCTACATCCATTTTTATGCTCCTTCTTGTTTTCCTTTTCTTCATACTTTTCTCCAATTTATGTTCTTTTTGTTTTATTTTACGTACCTTTGTAATCCTAACGTCCTCTTTAAAGCAAGATTGAAAATAAATGAAACGTAGGATCGTAATTGTAAGTAAGTCTACAAGAGTAAGTTAAATTATATCTTGTATGCATAGCTTACAAAAGAATAACAGCACACAGAAGACTGCAGAACATTTTTCAATAAAATAATCAAAGTGAAAATTTGGTCTTTTAGAAGGCTAATTCTCCAATGGTATAAAAGAGGCTTTGTTATGGTTTAAAGGTAGACAATCACGTAAGCATGCCTACTTCTTTTAAACACAGAGGTCTGTACAGAAATACCTTTTCAAAACAATTACCTTGGAAACCACTTGGCATGTTCTACCCACGGATCATCTCCAGATTCCCAACATCTCAAGCCACCATCACAACAAAAGCATTTGACATCGTCATTGCGACCTAGAGGGGAAAAATGACCAAAAATTGCATGGACATATGTTTTAACGTGTAAATCAAAACGAACTAGATAAAATGTATAGCTATTAATTAGTTCCTTACCCACATAATAAAAACCAGCACTTGCAAGCTGCTCAGGCTGAACTGGAACAATAGATGGCCAGTACATAAATGTTCTCATTCGAGCTGCATGTGTCTGCATGCTCAGATTTGAAATGCTATACCTCAGCGTTTCTGGAGAATTTTCCAAAAACGGACAGTTGGGAAAATGTCTTCGGTGTTCTGACATGGCATCATCCTTTGGTTCCCAATTACTTAGCTTTCCACCACAAGCAAAGCAGGCTACCCTATCTCCGGGTCCTATATAATAAAAACCAGCTCTTGCCAATTCTGATGGTGATAAAAAGGTTAATGGCCACATATGGTAAGTAAGAAATCTGGCCTCTTCCGTACTCATTGCGTAATTGTAGGGGTTAGTCCTCAATGGAGAGAAGTCTTCGACTGCTCTACAATTAAGAGGGTTTGGTGAAAGGTTGCAATAAGAACCACTGAATGAGCCACTATGTTCCAAAGTGGGAGATAATGAACACGCAAAACTGTTTCTCATCGGAGAAGTATTCTTAGAGGTGGATCCCACGCTAGATGAAACCAGATTCTGAATAAAGCTACAGCTAGGATATAGCTGTTTATGCTTTTCAATAGGATTGTCTCCTTGTTTCCAGTTATCCAGCATCAGACCACAACAGAAGCATTTGACCTTGTCATTCACACCCGTGTAATAAAAACCAGCACGAGCAAGACTCCTTTCTGAGACAGGAACACCAGCAGGGAAAGTTGAATATGTAGACATTCTGTAGAGTTCACATGAAAAGTCATACTTCATTTTTTGTTTGTTGCCATTTGTCCAATTTGACAAGATCGGGCTATCTTCCATTATACTCTTAATTTTTTGATATGAGGGACCTGGGACAAGTCTTTGAGAGGTAGTTTTGTGCATGAGTAGGTGATAGCACTGTTTGATGGCTAAAACCTTCACATGAAATTTCCCATCTCTTCACGCTAAATTAGATTTTTACCACAAAAAAGGAATCAAATTATAGACTCTTACTTATATAGAATTCACTATACCTTCTTCACCGGATTTATATGAGTTTACACTTAGGTAGAATGAAAATGTCTCAATTAGCAAGATACTACTTAGACCTCTTAGGGATTATAATAAACTCTTTAAGATAATTCAAGTGCTATTCACTCATAATTTGGCATAAAACTAACCTAAAGGCCTAAAAAAGTTGATACACTTCTGAAAATATGTCAAAACGCTTTATTTTTTAAGGTTTATATTCTCAAAATTCTAAACAACTATAGAATACCAAATTATGCCTTTAATTTACTTTGGGGTATAAGCTATGAAGCCTGGATATATATCAGGCCAAGTACTGATTATGCCACAAGAGTAAAAAATTACATGCAGCCTTCTTTCCCTAAAAGGACTTTAACACATCCCCCCAAATCTCATTTTATTCTAGTAAACAAAAGTAATTAAAGTCTTCATATAGTCACACTATCTAAAAGCTAATTTCATATAGCACATCATCACAGTATTTAGTTAAGTGGGTTATATTAGCTTCAGTTAACAAATTTTGGGGAAGTCAACACCCACAACCTTTGTTGAGCCTGTGCCTGTTATAGTGTGTATGATGTCAAATTGATTTTGCTTGAAGTTCACAAACTGTAAACTCTTTCATCCTTGTTAAATATTATCTATATTTGTTTTCATTTCCTGCAGCAACATTCAGTCTTCCTAACTTTGTATACCACTTTATTATACTCGATCAGCTGAAGCTATTTTTGTCAACTTAACTAGTTAACCATAAAATTTCCACAGCACACACTTGTACACTGCATTTAAAAATTAAATAACCTGTTCTACATTTAAGGACCATTCAGTTCAAATATCAGTCATGTTGTAATTAAAGATGAATCAAATTTATCAAAAGATACAGGCTGTCCTTTCTAGTGTTATCAAAAATTCCTATCAAAACATTGTATTACCAACAGAATTACTGTTTAGCATAATGACCCAGTGATTAACTCTCCTAGCCTTCTTTCTGAAAACTCTTCAATATTTTAAAGATATAATTCATACACAAATTTACACTCCACAGAGTTCAAGCTATATCCCTTTATAAAGTTGCAGTGTCTCCATAATGGGATTTATTACTGCAGGGGGAAAAATGGGAGGGGGAAACAGACTCTTCAGGGCTGTAAATCTGAAAAGAAAGAACAAAAGGTATTTTAGAAAATTGTATTTGCACGGCAAATATAACTTACAGACTATTCAATTTATTTAGTAAAGTCTACAAATGATTTACACTTTAGATAATATATCTTAATTTCAGCACTTTGTCACCAAAACTTTCTACGTTTTTATTTTAAAGCTTTTAATTAAAATAAAAAATGCAAGATACTCCCATAACACTAACTATACATGTCTTTAAAATGCACAACTTCAAAGACAAATGGACACTTCCACACAGGAAAACATTTGGTCCTTGGTCTCCTACCCTTTTCTGATTTAAAGGTATCTCTCGCATTTTGCTGGAGGGACAATGGTTTTTAAAAAAAAAAAGAAAGAAAGAAAAAAAGAAAAAAAAAAAAAAGAGCGTCCGCTACGCCAAGTCAGCAACAATGCAGCAACGTTATTTTTTAATGTCAAGTCTCTCCAGCACTAGGCAAACTACTGTAAAATGCACCAGGACTTATCAATGTAAACCCTTAAACTCTACCGTTCCTTCCCAATTCCAAAGCAACAACCACTGAAAGCAATTCGAAAACAACACATAAAGCAAAGGCTTGTGAAACAGTGGCCCTGGTAATAATGACCACCTGCATGATTGCTTTAATTACACCGGGTCTTGTATTTTTAAATTATAGATTTTTATCTATAAATATCGTACTGTTAATTTTGCTCTCTTTATGCAATCTGTAGCTGGGCAGGGGATAAACTGGAAGGGAAAAGACGAAAAACTATATGGGATTTACCGAATAATTTTCCAAAGTAATTTCTCACTACACACAACAGACGACTACTAAAGCGACAGAGCGCAGTTGGAACTCTCTGAAATATGAGATCCTACAACCACAGAAATGTTCCCAATATATTAAAGGAATGCCGAGGACTAAGTTTTAAATCTTGCAAAAACCGCAAGAGAAAAAATATCTTGGTCATAGTCCAAAGGCCAGAAAAGTGGGCGGCGGCCAGAGAAGGCTTGAAAATAAGTCATTTTTTAAAAAATCACTTTCGATTGCAAGTCTTGAAGTTGGGGCTTCCTAATTAAATAAACACCTCCGCGACAGCAGAAAGCAGAGAGCCCCTGGCGACACTCGACCGAAGGACCCCAGGCCCTGTCCTTCCTTGCCCGGCCACGGCCTCAGGGAGGGGCCCCCGCGGGTCCCAGCGTCCCCACCCGCCTCGCGCCGCGCGGGCCCGGAAGCAGCAGCACTCACCGCAAAGCCGGCGCAGCGAACACGGAAGCTGCGCGGCTGCCTGGAGACCTCCTCGAACCGGGGGAGCCGGGGCGCCCACAGGAGAAGCGGCCGGTGAAGCTCTGCTCCGGCACTCCCGAAGCCCCCAGCCCCAGCCGAAGCCGCGCCGACGCACAGTGACGTCAGCGCGCCCGGCCGGGGACCCGCGTCAACCGCAGCGCGAGGGCGCCCGGGAGTCTGCGGCCGGAAAGCGGAACCGGGCGCGCGTTCTGCCGTGGGGAGACGCCGGGAGGCCCGGGGCGGCCCAGCGCGGCGTGGGCGCCCACCCGGAGCTGCGCGGGCGTCCCGTGGGGACAGGCGCACTCTCCGCCTCAACTCGGTGTTTCGTTTTTTAACCCCGCGGTTTGTGCACCCTTGACATTTCCCTGTCTGTCCCTAACAGTCTCTTGAGAGAGGACGTTGCCAACCGTGAGCCGCTGCGTTCGAATCTTGGGAAGCCCTGCGGAAACGCCCTGGCGCCGATGGTTTTGCGCCTCCCCCGCGTCACCTCAGAGTTATGGTCCGGCCCCTGGCGAGACTCCCGCAGTGTGCAGCCTCCACTCGTCCGAAATGACCGCGTTTGAGGATGAAGTCATTCTGGTGGCATTTTTTGCTTCAGTTAGGTAAACAGTTGTAACCGTTTTTCTCAGCGCGCTCCTGCGTCGTGTCGACGTTCCACAGCTGGCGGTGCAGATCCAAAACGAAGCGTTGGAAAGTAGGACAGCGTCAGAAGATTAATTTCGAAGACTTGATGTATTTTCTGATCAACCCGTGTATCTTTTGTTTTTCGGTTCTGGAGACATACACAATAACGAAAAGAGTGTCCTTACTTCAAATGCACATCGCTAGCAACGTAAAGGCTATTTCAGGCCAGGCTTCACTCCCAGGATTTTCGGAATGTTTGAATAAAATGCGAGTACACACAAATACAATTGTACGTGAACCACAGAGGAGCCCACTTACAAAAAAATTTTAAATAGTTAAGTGAAAGAAAATTTGTCAATAAAAATCCTTTGCTTTACTGATCACGGACCTTTAGGCCACCGTCTGCTCTGGTAGTGCCGCAGACACAATGACATGCGGTAAATACTGTATTGCAATGAACGAATTTTTCAATTTACATTCTGTAGAGACACTCTTTGCCAATGAAATCGGATGCTTGATTCTCTCTGGGGAACTCCAGGGGGCGAACATTTTTAAAACTTCCAAATAAGCCACTTAATTAAGCAGCCAGGGGAATTCCAAGACCCTGAACCATTTCCCATTTCCCGTCGGTGTCATTTCTGCCTGCCAGTCAGTCACAGAACAGGAGATCTTCTGTTGAATGTTAATAGTCAAAGTATTTGTAGCTGTTTGTGACATACAGAAGAAAAAAAAAAATGCCATGGCTCCCAATGACTAAAAACTTCCAAAAATGCACATGAGTCTTGGTAGTAGTTCAGTATTTAGTTCAAGTCACTATTTCTCGGAAAGTTGCAGAACATTCCTAATATATGTGGGAAAATACATATAGCAAGAACGTTCATTCTAAATTCAAGGTTATTTCTCTTTTTCAGTTCTTGTCCTGAGCAAAAAAGTAAGATAATGAATATACTTCAGTGTAGGGGAAATTTTGCATTTCAAAAACTCAAAAGCATTAGATATTTTTCTCAAAAAAGAATGTAATATCATTCAGGTATAATAAGTAGTACCTTATAACTTTAAATCTTCTATAACCTTGTAGTCTAGTGTTAATTTATCCAGTTAATTAGTTACCTATTTATTCCATTTTTAGTATTTTTTTTTCTTATATTGTCAGTGTAGAGTTGCTGGTAATCTTTAAAAATAGGCTATACATGTATGCTGAGGTCACTATTCTAATATTATTCATATTTATCTAGAAAAAATATTTACAAGATCCAAGACAATTTTGAAGAAAAATAAAGTTGAAAGAACTTGTCTACCAGGTAACAAGTTATATACAAAAGCCATAGTAATCGAGACAGTCTTGTATTATTAAATGAACAAGGATGGGCAATTAAAGGAAAAAGACAATTCAAAAATAGAGACCCATATATAGGTATATAGGAACTTGATACATGACATTGTTATTACATATTAGTGAGAAAAGGATTAATGAAAGTAATGCTGAATGAATGGTTATTCTAATGGAAAATAAAATTAGATCACTACCTTATACTATTTAAAAAAATCCTGATCGATTAAAAAAAAGAAAAACCCTTAAAAGTGAACAGCCATCCTTATGGATCCAGGGACTTAAATTTGGTGAGTTGCAATACATTGCAGTTACTGTCACTATTAGTGCTCAAATTGTTTTATTTTAGGCCAATAGGAGCTTATTCAGGTTAGCTCCTGAGTCTTTTTGAAACAGCCCTAATAGTCTTTGATTGCTTTCCAGGATCATTTTGTATATTTATTACCCCATACGCATAATAAACCATTTATCCGAAGCACCCTGGATCCTTTAGTAGGAAATGATATTTAACGACCATAATCTGAATGTTTGTCATGCTAATTGTTAATGAGTTCTATTGTTTCTATACCTGTTGTATGGACAGAACTGTTAATATGACTTTGTTTTGTCTAGTTTTTTGTTTTTTTAATAAAATATGTCATGAACTTGTATTGATACTTCAAATTCAATAAGTCAAGGTTTTATTTAACCTCTCTGATCGTACATCTGTAACTTTTCTTTTACTCTGAAAATCTGTATTCTCCTCTCTTCTAATCCCTTCCTGCCCGATGAGTAATGACTTAAATACTTTTTATGATTCATTTTTAAATTAATTATGTATATATCTGCCCTTTTCTTAAATAGTAGCATACTTCTTTCCACCCTTTTTCACTTAATAATCCTAGAGATCACTCAATACTAGTATATAGAGATAGATATTTATCATTTCAGTATAGTACTCCATTGTGTAGATGTACCATAACATATTCAACTTGAACAATTTGATTCCAAAAGCAGTCAAAGGCTATTACGGCCATATCAAAGACTGAGGCACCAACCTGAATAAACTCCCCCTAGCCTAAGATAAAACTAGTACCATATTATATTCAGCTACTTCCCTGTTGCTGGACATCTGGGTGGTTTCCAGTCTTTTGCTGTTACAAATAATGCTATACTGAATAGTCATGGGCATACATCTTTAGATATATTGCCAGAAATTGGATTGTTAGTTAAAATGGTAAATTCATATGCAATTTTTCTGGATATGGCCAAATACCTTTCCAGGGGCATGTTGGCATTTTGCAATCCAACCAGCAATGTATGTGAGTGCCTCTTTTTCCCACAGCTTCACCAATGGAATAAGTTATCAAACTTTTGGATTGTTGCCAATCTGTTAAATAAGAAATAGTATTTCAGTATAGCTTTAATTTCATTGCTCTATTATGAATGAAATTGAAAATCTTTTCCTATGCATCAATTATACATGTAATGTGTTATTTATGTTTAAAAAATTAAGCAAGCATAAAAGAATGTTAGTATTGCTTGTATGGTATTTTGTTAAAGAAAAACATATTCTGACACTTGTTGAAATGGTAAGGAAGACTATTCAGGACTATGCAATTAAAGCATTCTAATAGGAAAGAGAGATTGGGCTTAATTTCAAATACAGCAAAGGCAGCTGGGGATTTATAATCAACGAGCAGAGTGAGGAGGGTCAATGGATGGAAAAGTACTAAGAGGTGAAATCAAGGGCAGTAGAATTCTTGCTGAAGACAGGCACAGGTTTATACAAGGCGGAATTGATCAGATATCAAGGGTGATCAGATATCAAGGTTGGGAGGGATCATCACTAAATTGACTTAGCAGGATTCTTGCTAAGACTAAGGTAGGCAGGCAGGTTACAGGTGGGGCAGGAGTTGGGCCCAGGGTCCAGGCCTAGTTGAGAAGAGGGCTCAGAAAAGGTTGACTAAAGTTTTGTCAAGGAAAGAGTCTTCGTCAATATGTACACAGATGAAATGTGTACTTTACTGAATTTTTGAAATATTTTATTTTTAAAGTTCAAATAAATAGAACCCTGGACATTAAGAACTTGCAAATTTTGACTATATCAGAATTTCCCTCCTCAACTTTTAATTGCTTAATAAGCATCCCAAGCATTACCTTTCCATCTGTTGGGGAAAAAAAAATCACTTTATGTTTCTATGGTAAGACTTTGGATTTTTCTTTCACAAAACCTTTCATTAGGGTTTTAGAACTAGAAAGAATCTGATAGCTCACTTGGTTTAATCAATTTATTATATATATGAGGACTCAGCCAAAGTAACTGCTAAAAAGATTTTTACGGATATATTGAGAATCTGAACATACATGACAGCTTTAAAATTTTGGTATGTATATCAAAAGTCAGATTTTTTTAAATTTACATAAATATTTAAAGGCTTAATTAGAAAACATTAATCATTTTGTAAATGTAAGTCATTAATGTAAATTAGAATCTGAGCAACACTAGTTTCAAAAATAAATGAGTTAGAAGGTAGAATGGAGGCCAGGCAAGGTAGGTCACACCTGTAATCCCAGCATTTTGGGGGGCTGAGGCAGGAGGATGGCTTGAGGCCAGGAGTTCAAGACCAGCCTGGACAACACAGTGAGACCCCCATCTCTACAAAAAATTTAAAAATTAGCCAGGAGTGGTAGGGCATACCTGTAGCTACTCAGGAAGCTGAAGTGGGAGGATTGTTTGACTCTAGGAGTTTGAGGTTGCAGTGAGCTATGATGACACCACTGGACTCCACCCTGGACACAGAGCAAGACCCTGACTCTAAAAAAAGAAAAAAAATGATAAAACTGTTAAAGATGGCCCCATATTGTTTACTTCCTCACAGGAGGCTGGGACCATTAGCTCAAAAGCTCATCCTCCTCATGCTCAAATTTTTACACGTCCATTGCTTTAAATACAGCTCAGAAGACCATATTTTTAGCCATTTAGAGCCTGCCTGCTCTGCATTCCCTAGCAAACCACACCTGGCATCTGCTAGCCAAAGATAAGACAAACCCTGGGACTACAAAACACTCCAAGCCTCTACTGCCCTTCCAAGTTTTCTGAGCCAGAGACTCCCCATCTTGCTGTTGGACAACATCACCTAGGCAAGTAAACCCCCTCTGGTTCTCCTCTCCCCTAGGAGTTCCCTTGCCTTCTTCCGCTTCTGTCTCCACACAGCTCTGCGTCCAGAAGGTCTCCTGCTGTGAGGGATGTCCCCTTTGCCTGCAGTTTGTCAGGCACCACCCAAATAAAGCTCGTTGCGTGCTACTGCCACCTTGTGGTCACATCTTTTCTTTGCTCAGCCCGAAAGCTGTGAACTCAAAAAAGCCTCATGATAGGGGAAGAACAGTCACAAGAAGTCATGCTGGCAAACACAAGGCAGAGAGGACCTTGTTCTTTCTATAAATATTTCCTGTCGAGGAAGGAAAAAAGAATTCCAGGATCTAAAAGGCTGATGGAAGTCCAGGGAAAGCCTTTCCTATGGACTTCCAGAAAGCAATCGTGGGAGGTTGAGCACCCAGAGGCACAGAAATGTTAAAATAATTTGCCCAAGGTTACTCTGCTGTGATCGGAATCCAAAGCCTGCACTTTTAATTTCTATGCTACTGCCTCTTAAATTGCAGTAAGTCTCAAATAATATAATTATCTATAGACACTGCATACAAGTACATAAACGTCCATTTGTTGCTATAATTAAGATTCTAGTGCCCATGTTTGTGCCTTTTTTTATGCTCTTTCCAGAGTTGAAATACCATGCCTCATCATTCTCAGAAAACAGTTCCAATTCCCACCTCCCACATGCATCCTTTCTTAACTAGGTTGATCTTTCCTCTCTAAAGATTCCTCCTGAAATCTAAAGGAGTACAGAATTTGGCCCATGATTCTCTGCTTTATCACTCATTATGCCTTAGTACTTTATCAACGGTGGTATTTCAGGAGGAAGAAATCCCCCCTCGCATCCCACCTCCACTCACGGGAAGTCATTCATTCATTCGTTCATTTACTCAATAAGGGTCTATTCTGTCAGGCCCTGTGTTAGGTGCTAGACATACAGGTGAACAAAACACGTGGTTCTTGTCCTCATGGAAATTTCGACAATAGAATATGGCATTAAACAAACAAGTATGTAAATATAAATAGTGATAAGTGTTATGAAGAACAAAGGGTTCACTAGAGAGGAGATCAAAGGGATATAATTTGGATGTGGGAAGTCAGAGAAAGCCTTTCTGAGAAAGTAACATCTAGGCTGAGACCTGAAGAATGAGTAGGAATTGGCTAGGGAAAGAGTGGATAAAAGAACATTCCCGTCAAAGATCCTGAAGTGAAAAAGAGTTTGTTATATTTAGAAACTGATGAAAACCAAGGTGGCTGGGAGCTAGTGAGGAGGGGGCAGAGTGGCAGAAAGTGAGGCTGCAAACTATGCAGGGCCACGCTGATTGAAGGAGCAGGGATAGTGTGCAACTTGAAAAAAACACCTATTTGCACAGTACAAACTCTAGAAATTAGACCTTGCCTAAATCTTTTTGACTAAAGGCTTGTGGGTGGACAAGTTTTAAAATGACTAAGAAGAAGATAAAATAAAAAAATACAAAAAATAAAATGATTAAGGAATACTGACCTCTTTGTTTCAACGGTATTCATGTTACTTCTAAAATAGTGAATCTCTTCAACATCACATCTGATTTGTTTTGCCTGGAATTTACATCCACACTTTCTACTATCATGTGCAAGACACCAAAAGGAGGTGAAGACGGTTAGGTCACATTGCCTCTGACCACAAAGGAACTTAATGGCTAATGGTGTCAAGTAATATAAGGAAATTAATAAAAAGGGTGAATGGAAACTGTAATGAGCATGGCCTAAGTATGAAATTAAGCCTGCCAAGTTCTGAATTACAACACTTATTATCTAGTGTATGTTGAGGTTTAAATCATCAACCCAATTGTGGCGACTAAAGACCGGGTTGGGTAGGGGTGGGCTGGAGGCAATCAAATGGGTTAATGTGTGTCAAGCACCTCGAAACAGTGCCTGACATATGGCCAGCTACCATTATTAACTGCAGTAATTTATTTCTTCCGAAACAAAATGTCCATTTAACTAATATGTAGGGAAATAACATATTTGAATAAATAAGTTGGTATGTTAGCTATTTATTGCCAAAATAAGAAACGAATAAGTTTTACAGTGGAGATGGCAAAGTAAATTCAAATATTAACCATAGTATGTAATAAGAACCAGACAAAAATAGATGTTGCAAAATGGATATCAACTATCTAAATATTTATCCTATAGCTGAGTTACAAATCACCTAAGCAACATTACAATAAATTCAACCCCAGGAGGACACTAGCTAGCATGTGGCAAGCCAGGTGAGCCTTTTAGCAGAGGCAAAATCAATTACATCTCAAGGAAATAGTTTCCCACCATCAGAATGAAGAAGTGGCCCCAGTTTGGTCCCTAATCTTTCTCTTTCGAACTCTGGCAGAATTTGGGGCCCAGGAAACCATACCCCAAAGTGAAGGCCTCAGAAACAAAGTTTCTCTCTCACCTTATCCTGCCCTGCTATCTCTTGCCCCTCATTCACCCCCGAGGAAGCCACAGAAACTAGAATTCTTCTTCCCCAAGGCAGGTCATAGAAACCAGAACCACTTTTTCCCACCAGTCGTAAAACCTAAAAATATTACTCTAACTTTCCCTTGCCTTTCTGTGTAAGAGAGGGCCATAAAGAAATCCTCTGACTTACCTTGTTTGGTAGTAAGTCATAAAAGCCCCAGTCTAGAAAGTGTCCTGTCCCATACCCAGGAGACAGGAATGCTGCGCAGAGAGGCCAAGAAGAATCTGAACACACAGCCCTTTCTGAGTTTCCCCACTCAGTCTACTCCCATTAGCTCATACTCTTTTTGTCCAATCACAGTTCTACATGGCTGTCCGTTCTTTGTTGAACCCAAGCATAAAAATAGATAGTTTTTCCCTCTGTCTTTGAGTCTTCATTCTGAAGCTTCCCATGTCATGTAAAACTATAATAAATTTTTTATGTTTTTCTCATTAACCTGGCTTTTGTTATAAGTGTCAGCTGTGACTATTATAACAGGGAGGAAAAGGATCAACACCTTTCCGCCCCTACACAGACATCTGGGACTGGTTTAGATGATTGGCCTTTGCCTGTCTTCCCCAGAATATTCCCTTTTACAGTCTTACTTGTGGCCCTAAAGCCTTAATACCTGTATAGAAAACAAAGCCTAGAGAATTATGAGTGGGACATATTGAGTACCAAAAAAGTAATGCAGAGGAGGAAATTTTACTGCACTGACAATATATTAATAGAACAGATTTATTCATCAGAAAAGCCGTTGGTCCCAAGAATTGCTAACAAGCATACTTTCTAAGTCCCAGAATTAATACCAAAGCGGTAAGAATAAAATTAGGGGCTTTTCTCAATGGGTAGGTCTGGCACAAGACTTCCTAAATGAATCAACAGACAAATGAATAAACAAAGTTACTGAGGGGATTGTTTGATTTTGTCTCAGGAATCCCATAGAATCGTACAAATTAAAGACAGATGTGGCTGACCCCTGTCTTCTACAGGTGTGAATGAGGAAGCATCTTCTAGGAAAGGATATAAACTGTGCTTCAGTATTTAGGGGGTATTAAGGAAGTATGGAAGGAGTCTGGGAGTGACTATCAAATATCGTAGAAATAAAGACACAAAGAACAAGAGTAATTTTTTGTTGCTTTATTAAATTATTCCTTACAGAATTCTTTACAAAAACACCCTGTCCCTATAAAGTCATTCAACAAAGAATGCATGAGACTTTCTATGTATGGGACGCTGATCAAAAAAGGCAGAGAATTATGTTACTGGTTCTTAATATAACTCCAAAATATTTAAAATTCTAACAGATAAACTCAAATATCTTAAATTTTACTTCACTTAAAATTTCAACAATGCTGAAATTTTGATTATTGTGTTTGTAGTGCTCTGTTTTTTGTTCACAAGAACAAAAGCCTATCATTCATATATATATATATATATATATAAAATTTTCTGAGTTGTAAATAAATAAAAAAAAATTTAAGGAAATCAAATCAGTATAAAAGTTAAAATTATAATACATTTTAAAAATGAATTCTAAAGTTTAGACAAAGTTTTCCATCTTCCTCATGAAAGAAATGTACGAACTGTACCCTTGATTGTACCCCTACAGATAGGACATTTTCTTAGAGAAGGGGCACAATCTTTGCATACTACTAGATGACCACAAGGAATAAACACTATGGACACTTCTTTGTCCATACACACTTTGCATGTTCTTTCTTCTTGTAGTCTTCGCAATTGTTCTTCCATTGGTAGATCTAAGATGAGAAAAGAATTTTTAATGAAGGCAATTTGCTCCTCCTCCAATGAAAAAGCAACGAAAATAAAAACAATGTTTTCTACAGGTTTAAAGTGTTAATACTATTACCTGAAACATCTTCTGTGGGAATATACCTTATGTCCTTTCGTACTAAGAGAGAAAAAGAAAAAACATTACTATAACAAAAAAAAAGTTAATATTTAGCCACGGAATATATTTTTTAACAAACAGTTTAGACTTTGGCCATACTCATGTCAAAGCAACAAAAGTCTTTAATCTTTTTGTGCAATTAATATTTATAAATTAGATTGAATTATTTTCAATAATCACAAATTATTAATAAGAGCATATTTTCAATTGACCTAGAAAGTTCCAAAAAATAATTTTCTAGTGCTCACCAAATAAATGCTGGTATAATTTGGGGTCACTTTCTTGTAGAGAGCTTTTGAATATGGTGGCTGCAATATTTCCTTTTACTAAAATAGTATCAATCAGTTCTCTTGCTTGTAAAGATATCTGTGTTTTCTGTTTAATAACATCATGTTCTTGTTCATTAATCACTCTGGCAGTTAGTAGATTATCCAGGATTGGAATCACACAAGTCAAATGTTGAAAAAGTGCCATTCTGTTCTTCCGAATTAATGATAGATCATCTTTATAAAGAAGAAAACAAACACATACATGTTCAAACTTTGCTTAAAAACCTCCTTCCACACCTACATATATAACAAAATAAAAACTATCTTTAATTCATAATCAGTAAGGCACTGATGTTGATTGCTAGGTTTGGGGGTACCTCATCCCTTGCACCTAATAATAATGCTAATTATAATAGGAACAAATACATGCATTGATTCATTTCGTCTTTACAACAGCCCTTTGAAATATGTAATAATACTTGCACTTAACAGATAAGAAAACAGAGCCACAGTGAGGCAAGTAAGCTGCCAAAGGGCTTACAGCTTGTAAAAGCCAAACTAAGACAGTCCGGTGTCATGATCCGTGCTTTCCACCATTCTGCCTTTAACCCCATAAAACTTAGAACCCAATAAAATTGAGATTTCAATGCAATCTGATGAAACCAAGGAAAAGTAAAATCAAGAGAATTAAAATATTTTTTTCTTAAATTATCATTCTTCCATCAAATTCCATTTTGAGTTAAAATTTTAACTATTTTCCCAAATCGGACATATTGCTATTACCTAAATATTTTATAGTAAGGAGAGAAGAGCACTAACAGCATTTTGAAAAGTAAACCGTGTTTGTCAGTGACTACCATCTTGTCTTATAGGATCATCTTATTCTCCGAGATCTAGATTTTGTATCTGTTGGTAAAATGCTTGTGTATGAAACTGCAATTTTATTATCTCTTTGGAATATGACTTATGAATATAAGTTTATTAGTTAACTGTCATATAGTTTACCATGATCTATAAAGCTATTTCTATAAAATAACTACTAACAGAAATTGGGCTAGCTGAAGAAAAACTGTTTTAGGAGGGATGATTGTTAGGTTTTAGACACATTTTGCCAAGTAATAGGACACATAAATAGAACCATCTAAAAAAGAATCAAAAATGGTTCTTAGAAAGTCAAGGACAGAGAGATACATTTTGAAGATAACTGAAGCTCTGAGAATAAATGAGAAAAGGATCAGGATCTAGAATAGTCCTGGGCACAAAGTTAATGCCCCATAAATATCTGTTGAACAAATGAACAACCACACCTTAGTACTGTAATTTAAAGAACAGAAATAAAAAAGTAATAGCCAGAGGGATAGAGAAATAGAACTTAATATAGTCTGTTAAATTATCTATATTAAAGAAGCAGTAATATGTTAGAAAGTAAAAATGTATTCTGTACTTAGTGAAGTGTATTAGTTTTTCAATCTAATATTTATTTTTATTATATTTTACCTAACCTAATATAGTAACTTCTTTGAAATTCTTAAGATTTCTAAAATTTGATTGCTAGTAACTGGGAAAAGTCTCATTTCGAAGTCATAGATTGTATTTTGGTTTATACGTTGTGAAGACTTGAATATACCTTTAAAGTATGTTATTCTTTTATTCTGGAAAAAATATCCTAAATTGCCTCTTTATTTACATATCTACTATTCTTGGGAAACTATAAAGTAATTAATCTAAACATAAGTATTTTCATTCACTAGTTCAAAAGATAATTCTGGAACACAGACTATGTGCAGATAACAAACTAGGTAGTAGATATAATGGTGAGGCAGAGACACTAAGGACTCTTTTCGACAAGGTAAATCATTAATTTAATAATTCTTGACTCGGAGCCATCTCTGGAGACTTTATTGATTGTCTTTGGAAGAAATAAAAATATTTTATAGATGAGTGTCTTTAGACTTTGTGGGGGTTTCTCAATAATTGTTGAAATGAGTGTTCTCTTCTTTGAGCAATTCTTGGCTGGGACTAATGGCTAAGACTGAGAAAACTACAGAAAACGCTTGTCTGCTCTTCACAGTGAAAAAGAGAACTTGACGAGGCCTGGCAAAGATGAACTTGGACCGTGTTGCTGATGTACTGGTGGCGCATTGGACTGAGTAATTCACGCTCTGGTAAATGTACGATGCCTATTATTATACTATGGTCTGATGTGTTGGTCTGGGTTGGGCCAGAAGACAAATCCGTCTTCATGGGCAGGGGTAGGTTTATCCCTGAATGGAGTGGACACTATGACTGACAGTCATCCTGGGAAGAAAGAGATCCCAGATGGCCTCAGACAAGGATTAGGGGAAAACTTTTTTCTCTTTCTGGGTTGTGTGGATATTTGGGGCCTGAACTTTGATAAAGGAAAGCATGGTTGTGACTTTCCAATGATTTGTGTAAACTGGCCACAGCTACACAGAGATAAATCAGAAGCTAAGTAGAGAGATTTATGAGGATGGGCTTAGGGGCATTAAGAGAGGCCACATATGGTTACAGTTGTAAATTGGCATCTGTGATATAATTCCCTCCTGTTATCCCTAAATCTGCAGTAAGACCTTGCTAAAAGTTGCAGTCTGTTTTCAGCTGTGTTGAAGGGATTTCTGGACCATGCCTGGCAAAGGAGAGGTCAGCATTTCTCTTTGTCTAGGCCAGAGTGATCAGAGCAGTCAGAGCAGCCAGATGAGAGTGGACACACCCGGAGGAAGAGTTGTCATGAAGGGCAATAGAGTAGAGAATAGAGTAGCAGACAAGACTACTGTGGAAGAACATGAGTAACTTTTCCTAAGGGGATGTGAAACAGCATCCTAGGACTTGCCTAAATAACAGTGAGATGCTGTGAAGGGGAATTCGCTTCTTGTGTGGTCAGGTAGGGGGCACAATCCTAATTTGGGTATTTATTTATAGTCACAGGCTAAGACATACTGTTATGCTAATGTTAAAATTAATAATTGTCCCTGATCCCACCTCAATTTACAGCAAAGAGTGGTAAGCAACTAGTCTGGGATCAAGAATGTGCCATGTATAATTACATACAAAGTCAACTAACTACCCAGAGAAAAAATATAAATGAAGGAAAAACAGGAAGTAATACTTTTAACATATGTACTTTAAACTGAATGAGCAACTCGAATGTATTTTATTGTGAAGAAAGTTTTTAGAATTTGAATTCAGAACACTAAATATAAAAAAAATATGGATTGACTGGATTGATGAGTACATTTGCAGTATTATATAGAGTGATATCAAACCCTTATGGAAATAGAGTCCATATTAATAAATATACATACCTGATTCTTTTTCCTGAGTTGCTCTTTCTTTCTCCTCTTCCCTTATTTCATCTTCTGCATTAAGTAAATCTAATACAAGATCACTGACGGTTTTATAATTCTCTCCAGTTGTTAGGATTTTACTCTGAACTGTCTGTCTTACCAGCCTCCTACTAAAGCCCATTTCCAAAGCAGCTTTAACCACAGGTGTATTCATCATGACTGCATCTTCTGAGTGGTCTTCTCCAGGTACAAAATGAATAACTATATGGAACAAAGAATTTAATATGCATTAGGATAGTCTCTATATTTTTTAAATTGAAAGTTATCACAATATTGAAAACATAAAATCCGGAACATGTTTAGGTACTATTTTGTATGAACTTTGTTAAATTTAAAAATGATATCCATGTTCAGTCACCAAAATAAGAATATAGAATATTGTATTTAGATACAAAATATGCGTTATCCATCATAACTGGGTATACGTATGTGAGCAGAAGGAAACAATGTCGGCAATCACCCTCCTCTAGAATTCAGATTCCTTTTTCTCTATGTTGAATGAGCATGTGGATTTTTTAAATCAAATATGTTTCACATATATTTGGCAGAGGCCAGTGTCATCACTCACCTCTATTACTGCAACAGCCCCTGCAACGTTGTTCCCTTCCAGTTCATTGTCAACAGTGCAACCAGGGTGTCTTTTTAAAAACTCAAATCTCACTGTGTCACACTCTTTAAATTCCATCAACAATTCCATTGCTCTTAGAACATCTAAACTTTCACTGCGGCTCACAAGTTCTCATACAATCTAGACCCTGTTTACCTCACCCCACTTACGCATTTGCATTCTGCACTCAGCCTGGAAGTCACAAACCGATGGCTCTTGTGTCAAGTTCTGCCTGCAGTGATGACCACTCTTAGAGTTGTCCTGCTTCACTTATTTACCTGTTTGCAACTCCTACTGCTGGCCATACAGAATTTTGTTCAGTTCTTCAAAGGTGCCTGTTCCTTATATGCTGTTCCTTCTGCCTGGAATACTCTTTTCCTCCCTTCGTCACTTGGTTAACTCCTACTCTTCTCTTGGGTTCTCTAAGACAAATCCTTCCTCTGGAAGGCCTCTTCTGCTCCTCCAGGTCTGGGTGAATTGTCCGGCACGCACTCTCACATCACACTTTGCTTTCCCTGCCATATCCCTGTCTCCTGTCTGTGCATTTGTCAGTATCCCTTAGGTTATGAGCTCATTAGGCCAGGAGTTATGTTTATCCTGCTCCCTATCCTTTCCTCTGAACAGCAGATACACAATAAATATTACTGAATTGAGCTGAACATAAGAAAATGGAGCAGAAGAGCTTGTTCGAATATTGGCTCTATCATCTTCTAGGTTAAAGCTGATAGACAAGTCACTTAACCTGTCTGAGCCTTGGGATCACGATTAAAGAACAGGAATAGTATTTTCTACCCTCTCCATTTTACAGAAAGAGTATGTGAGCAACCTAATGTTACGGTATATCTGTTCCCACATTGGCCCAAGAACAAGGGTGAGGCTAGATGTACATAATTCATTAAAACTATGGACGCCCAAGCCCCACCCTTAGATACTCTGACTCAATTCAGCAGGTCTGAAGCAGAAACTAGATATTTGTAATATTTTTTAAAGTTCTCCAGGCAACTCTGATAGGCACTGAAGTTGGAGAAATACCAACACAGTATACTTGAAAATGCATTGTAAATTATAATCAATACAAATGCATATTATTACTATCAATTTCCAATATTAACAGTACCAAATGGTTCTATTTAAATGCAGTAATTATCATTGTACATACTTGGTGACTCTGCATTTTCATCTTCTGGAGTGTCTGATGTGGATAACAGCTGCAGAAAAAAAAGTATATAAATTAAAATACAAATCTTGCCCATTACAATAAAAAGAATCAACAGACCTATTTATTCCATGTGTTGCAAAATGACTTACTTACTGGCAAAATAATTTTTTTAAACCAAAAGCAGTATTTTATTTCATTCAACAGTTATTCCCTAGGCCATAAACTAATAGAGTTTCTGTGCGTGCGTGCGTGCGTGCGTGCGTGTGTGTGTGTGTGTGTGTGTGTGTGTGTGTGTGTATTAACAAACATTGTCATTAAGGCAGGAAAAAGGCTACATCTTTTTAGTGACCTATGGACAGTTTTCCTTTCACCCACAGTTCTGACCTTCCCTGGGTCATCCTTTGAAATAAGTTGGACCCTGTGTCAGTTCCATTGACTGTGGTTAGGGCGTGTTAATATCTGGCCATCAAACTACTATATAAGTTCTTATTTGCTTTTCCAAGGAGATTAGAAAGAGTAACTAAATTCACTTTCTCAAATCTTTTGAAAAAAATTTCTATATAGTAAAACTATTAAATCCCAGCCAGTTTTTTCCCTCAAGTAGTTTAATTTATTGCAACTCGACTAGACAAATGATTAAAGAGCAACATAAGAAGTATTATTTTCAGATTGCTAATTATGAATCTTTATGAATCTATTCTCCAAAGAATAGCGATTTCTAATATCATGTCAGGTTTTATTAAAAAAAATATATTTTTTAAACGACTCCTGTCTTTTCACTAAAATAGCACTCTCTGTAATTGTCAGAAAATAATTTCTCTGTTGGTAACCAATGATTAAAAAACTTTCCCTACCTACCTGTTCAAGGAGGTGAGGGTAACTGGCTTGTACTCGACTGATGAATTCTTGTCCTTTAATTCTTATCAAGTATTCACACCTAAAATGTAAACAGAATAAAGTCTGGGAGGTTACTTATAAAAGTGAAATGAACATTTAATAATATAAATTCTTCATTTCTAGGTGATCATCCCATTTGAAATCTGGTTAAGTGCTTGCCCCAAATCACATAATCATTTAAGATCACTGATTCCAAACGTAAAGTTTGAAGAATAAATAAATCTTAGCACAGAGGGAACTGATTCTTTTGTATTTCTTTCAAAAAAAAATTTTTTTAACTACCTATAAGTATCCTATGATAGAATTCAGATTTTTTTATGTGGTGTGTGAGTTTTTAATTTGTCTTTTAAAATGCTGCTTATCACAGTTACCATAAATTTCATTTACTACTAGTACCTTTTTATATGGTTTGAATATTTTACAAAATTAATCTTACTATTTTATATTTACCAGGATATATTATGCTTCAGCTAATTTTGAAAAGCCCTAAATGTTTACCTTAATTTGAGCAGAGCTAATCCAGCCATTTGTAGACTGGTAAATATTTCAAATGAACATAAACATACATATAACCATTTCACTATTTGTTCAGCATATGGGGAATGGTCAGAGATAGTGCAGTGAAAGGCAAGTTGACATAAGCAAAAGGCAGGATGTGACCGGTAATCTGCCAAGGCTGAAGTGGGTAAGAATCAGGAGCCTCTCCGTCTACTGCAGTCAAGTAAGGCTGTCTGCACTCGGAGCTCTCAGCTGGTCTCTTCGACTACTCTGAGATTCCTTTAAAAAACTCCCTGATGCATTACACTAATAAGAGAGAACATGGAGACAGGTAGAAAGTTTTCTGAATAAATGATTCTGCTCATCTCCATGATAGTTTTAAAAGCTGGAAATGTACAAAGAGGAACAAGAGAGAAAGAAAGAGGAAACTGAACACATTTTATAATGTCAGATATTCACAAGTTTGGCAACTCCTAGATACCATACACACCTTGTCGAATTTAAGTACAAAACAAATTCATGACCCTACCAAAGCACATTTACCATTCTTTTTGTATATTCACAAAATTATCACAATACAAAGCTAGTAGCACTTTTTAAAAACCTATGTAAGTGTTCTTTATAATCTTCACAATTTTTTAAATATGCAATAGTTAGGGAGCACAAAGTTGATATAAATGAAGATAAAGTACTATATTTAAAAATTTATGTAAGGAAAATAAGTTTTATATGATGAAAATAAGTTTAGTAATCAACATTAAATAATACTAAAAGTTTTGACCATGAAAAACATAATCACCCGCCACTTGATTTAGATGAAAAAGGAGAGTACGTAAAAGAGTGTAGAATAATCAAAAGGGTAGGCTATGACAATAAAATACTATGCGGTGATTAAAACAGATGTGTCTATATTTATCCTGACCACCCAATTTAATATTGTAACCTTAGCCTGACATTTCTGAGCTCCCTTACTCTGCTCTTCTTTTTCTTTTTATCCACTTATCTTCCAACATGCTATATAACTTATTTATTAAGTTTTTATTAATTGTCCTCTCCTGCTATAAAACAAACTTATGAGAGTAAGGGTGTTTGTTTGGTTCAATTGAGTATTTTACGCACCTAGAACAGTGCTGGAACAGGTAATCAATTAATATTATTGAATTTTGAATGAATGGAAATATGTCCAAGATATATGCTAACTGGAAAAAGTTTCAAAACTATAATATCTACTTTATGTAAAACCATATATAGTTATTTTTATATGTCCATATGCCTAAAGAGATGTCTGGAGAGATGTTCACTAAAATGGTAACTATGGTCATCTTTAGGTGGTGAGATTTCTGGACATTTTGATTTTCTTTCTCTGTACTTTTCCACAGTGTGAGGCTTTGTTTTTATAATGGACATATATTATTTTAAAATATATATATTTCTTAAAAAATTAAGCAAACCCCAAATCTACTTCTTCTTTGTCTTAAATTCATCAAAACCTTTAAGTAACTATTTTTCTAAGGAATCCATCCTAATCTTATTCATGAATGTGTTTTTGAAACAAAGGCAATAAAGTAACAGCTGATTGATTATAAATACATATAACCCACTTCACGATAATCACAGAAATTTGCAAAGAGGATTTCAAAACAATTACCTTGGAAACCATTTGGCATGTTCCACCCATGGGTCATCTCCTGATTCCCAACACCTTAGTCCACCGTCACAGCAGAAGCATTTGACATCATCACTGTGACCTAAAATTAATTTTGGGCCAAATGTATGAATACATATAATTTGCCCACTAAAATGTGTAAGATAAAATATGTTGATTTTTTTTATTAACATTATCAGATTAAGTTTCTTACCCACATAATAAAAACCGGCACTTGCAAGCTGCTCAGGCTGAACCAGAACACTAGAAGGCCAGTTAAAGAATGTTTTGAAGCGGGCTGCATGTGTCTGCATGCTCAGGTTAGACACACTGTATCTTGAAGTGTCTTGAAGCTGATTCTCTAAAAACGGGCAATTGGGAAAATGTCGCAGGTGTTCTGACATAGCATCATCCTTTGGTTCCCAATTGCTCAATTTTCCACCACAGGCAAAGCAAGCCACTCTGTCTCCAGGTCCTATGTAGTAAAAGCCGGCTTTGGCCAGATCTGCTGGTGACAGAAAAGTCAATGGCCACATCTGATAAGTAAGTAATCTGGCCTTTTCAGTATTCATTGCACAGTGATAGGGACTTGTCCTCAAAGCAGAAAGATCTTGATTTGCTCTGTTTACAGGATTCGATGGAAAGCTTGAATATGAGCCGCTGAAATATCCACTGTTATCCAAACCTGGAAATAACGAATGTGTGGAGTTTCTTACTGAAGAAGGAAAAGCAGGCTGAGAGGTAGCTTCCAAATTGTTAACTGAATTTAGATTCTGAACAAAGCTGCAGCTAGGATACAACTTTTTATGCTTTTCAATAGGGCTGTCTCCTTGTTTCCAGTTATCCAGCATCAGGCCACAACAGAAGCATTTCACCTTGTCATTCGCACCCGTGTAATAGAAACCAGCACGAGCAAGACTCCTTTCTGAGACAGGAACACCGGCGGGGAAAGTCGAATATGTAGACATTCGGTAGAGTTCACATGAAAAGTCATATTTCAATTCAAACATGTTGGCGCTCTTCATCAGATTTGATAAGAATATGCTATTTTCTACTATATTCATAATGAAATGGATGAGGAAGAAAAGGGACTAGCCTTTCTCTGGGGAGGTAGTTTTGTGCATGGCTTTTGCTTTTATTAGTTTTGGTACTAGGTCAAATACCTAAAATGAGAAATCTTTCATTCTTTTTTCTTCTAGGCATTGATGGTTTCAACATGGAAAGATTCTAAATCCTATACTGATACATTTTAAGGGACAAATATGCACGACTGCACCTGTGCATAATCTTTACACATACTATGTAAGCATGAAGCTACGTAGTAACCTATGATGAAAATTAAAACCCTTAATGGAAGTGTACAGTGTTTAAGTGGTCAGGATGCCATGTAGTGTCAAGCATCTCCATAGGTAGGTCACCTTCTCCAGGTCACCAGAATACTCCAGTGGCATTCAACCAACCTGAAGATAAAATGTCTGACTCACAAAGCTAGCTTCTTTTCATGGCGGAAAACAAGTACCCAGAGCAAAAATATTCAAACTATGTTTATTTTGCTTTTTTGGAAATTGTGAAATTTGGTAGCCAGAAAAAAGAAAAGCGTAACACCTACCTAAGGGGGAAAATAATACATTACCATGTTTCACTGATTATAAGATGCCTGTTTTAATACCTCTGTTATTGAGAGATATCTTACAATTAATGGCATATTATATTTTCATTAGCAGCATTTTTATTTATTAGAGGTATATAAAATAATGGTGTCATTTATAATTGATCACATCTTAGATTCAGTGAAATATGGTATATCCCAAATTTTTCTGAAATTAGTACTTTTTCTTTCTATAATCATTTTAATAGGAAGAACAAAACAACCTAAGATTTCCCCTCAAATGAAGAGCTTAAGTAGTACCAGGATTGGTTAACACATCGTAAAACCTGGTTTCAAGATTTATTAAGTAATAGTTACTTCCTCATAGATCATCAGGAACATGGTTGCTTAGTCATAGTGATCTTAAAAATTAAACATTCTATTTAAATAAATCATCAGAGATTAATTTATTTGTTCACTTGGTCTCTGGACTGAGCTTCATGCTGTTGAAGCAACTCAGTGTTACCATTTTTTCATTCTGATAGTTCTGATAATTGGCTAGACCCTGGAAATGTCCTTTATATAATCATTCACATTCTCATCATTCTCATAGAAAATAAACCATTTGAACAACTAAATTCTAGACTTTTAAAATATTTTGATATTCTTGTAAATATATTGATGTTCTTATAAATGACTGGATAATTTCTTCACCATTCATCGCGTTTATCTTTCCTACTTCCTCTAAATTTGTTGTATCTGTCAAAAAGTCTTGTTCTTGAGATTCTTTGTCATTGTAGAAGGCTTTTACCATGTCAAAGGCTTCATCTGCATATTTCTCTAATTTTGCAGTAGGTTGAATATTAACTCTTTGTTCTAGATAACTGTCACTCATTTTTAAATCTTTGCCAAACACAAATACTGTTTTCTATTCTACACAGCAGCCAATGAGAGATTGCCTGGCCTACTTTGAAAAGGTGCTTCAATAATATGTGCCAGTTATGATCCCTTCTCCTTTACTTCCACAAATCAAATTCAAAATCAACTTCATTATAGTTACACCTCATATAACTAGATTGTGTTTTTTAAATTAAAATTGTTTGGATACTACAGCAAAACACTAGCTAACTAATTAATTTGTTTATTCATGCACAAAACTACCTCCCAAGAGTAGACTAAGTCCCTTTTAAGGATTTTAGGCCTCCATTTTGAGATGTTGTGATTTATAGAAGAAACTGAAAAAAAATCTAGAAGAAGTTCTTCTCCTCTATAAACCTGTTTTAAAAAAAAAAGTTTTAAAAGTCAAATAATTCATACATGTAACATAACGATCTTTTTAAAAAACATTTTCTCCCAAATAGAGGACTGGTATTTTCTGATTGTTTGCCATGTATAAGGTGCTTTACTAGATACTGCAGAGGCCAAGAAATCCCACATAAAGACCAGAAGTCTCAAACTGGTGGCCAGTAAACATACTGTAGTTGGCTTACGCAAAATTGCATTAAAATATTTTACTACTTTTTTGAAGTTTTTATTTTGAAATGAATCTCTACTTAAAGAAGTCTTACAAAAATAATACAGGGTTTCTGTATACTTTGCATTCAGCTTCCCCAAAGCTAACATCTTAGATAACCATAGTCTAATTATAGAAACCAGAAAATTAACATCAATACAATGCTGTTGATTAATCTACATGCCTGATTTGAATGCCACCAGTTTTTTCTTGAATCATAATATTTTTAAATCTTATAGTTAATTGCCAACACTTTTAAACAGCATTCTAGATTCCAAGCCTCTCTTGAAAAATCAGAAGATCTAGCAACACTGGGCCTGTATCCCTGCATGGCAGCAATCGGCTAGAGCAGCTGTACCCTTTAGAAAGGGCACAGGCTGTCCATTTTGTCACTGCACTTTGACTCCCTGATAAGACTAACTGTTGTGGTAATCTCTGCTAGCAGTAAAAGTCTAGCAATAACAGTTGCTATTTGCTACCTAACTGGCATTATTATTTTTCTTACAGTAGAATTATGAGGAAAGTGAAATTGTTATAACACCTGTGTCTATTAAAAATAACAAAAATGAAAGGTACATAAAGAGGTACATAAAGACATGTTTTGAGAAAAATGAGAGAATTGTATTTGTGGAAAAGAAGAATATTACTTCATGTCAAATATGTAAACAGAGTATGCTTTTGTTTAAAAGAGACACCCAAAGTTTCACTCATTTATATCACCTGCCTGGCTTTTGCATGCATTTGAGTTTGCAAATCCCTTATACAGATCTTACCCTAAAGAAGCTTTGGTGTGAAAATAAGGCGTACATCTGTGGGTATTTAGGCAACAATTATACAATAAATATACAAAAATATGCCAAGATGTCAACCCTGAATCAATTCAACTTCTGTCCTAACCATTTCCAACACCCAGACTTTCCAAATGCTGTTGGAGAAGATCCGCAATCCTGCAGACTGGGACCGGTGTCACTTCAGACTCCACCTCGGCTGGCCCTTCACCATCCTTTGGCAATTCTACTTAGTCCTGCTCAGCAGCCTAGCCCATTGCCCTATGCAGCTTTTCCAAACTCTCGGTACCTTCCTCAAATTTCTCCTCCATTATGCCCCATCTCAGTTTCAGTCGATTGCTTTGCCTTCTATTTCCCAAAGAAAAGAGATTCCATTGAGCAGAATCCTTTCACATTCTCAGAGCCAAGGCTTTTTTGCTCACAATCTACTTGCTGCCTCAGTTCAAGGCTTGCTCTTTCATGTGATCCCACCCTCTCCCACCTCCATAGGAATCGTGCTCTTAACCCCATCCCCCCTCGTGTCTTCAACTCTCAGCTCTCTCACTCTCTGCTGGACCTTTTCCTTCCACCTGACAATCATGCTGCGCTTGAAAGGCTGCTTCACAGCCAAGCAAACTGAACATGTGTCTACGGTTAATGTCTCCACTTTTACCTCTCAGATTTACTCCTTAAAGCCGGCACCACTTAAAACTACTCTCCAAATTAATAACACCAATGGCTTCTTTGACAAAACCAATGGAAATTTTTGCATTTGACACTGGGGCCCACTTCCTCTTAGAAATCCTCTGTTCCCTTGGCTTCTCTGATAACCACTCTCTTGGAAGGCCTCTTTCCTTTCTAGTGGTTCCTTCTCAGACTGGCTCAGGTCCACACCCTTTTCTCTTCTGACTCTATTATTTACCCTGTTAAGTGGGTGACCTCCCTAATCCCAGGGCTGCTGGGTGTTCCCACCCTCTTGGACGCTCAGCATACGCATTTCTCTGACATTTGAGGATGTGTGCTTTTTCTTTCTGCTTCCTTCTGGACAGTAAGCGCTTTCGGAACAGGAACTATGTTTCATCTCTGTACCAGCCCTCCCACACACAGCATCCACAGAGTTTGGCATATAACATAGACATTAAGACTTGTGAGCCAGGTTTGATGGCACATGCCTGTAGTCCCAGCTGCTCAGGAGGCTGAGGTAGGAGGATCGCTTAAGCCCAGGAGTTCAAGGCTGCAGTGAGCTATGATCATGCCATTGTACTCCAGCCTGGGTGACAGAGCAAGACTTTGCATCAAAATGAATGAATGAATAAATAAACAAACAAATAGAAGGCCAGGCACAGTGGCTCATGCCTGTAATCCCAGCATTTTGGGGGTCAAGGTGGGAGGATTGCTTGAGACCAGCAGTTTGAGACCAGCCTGGGCGATGTAGCAAGATCCTATCTCTAAAAAAAAAAAAAAATTAGGGGGTGTGGTGGCATGTGTCTGGAGTCCCAGGTACTCTGGATGCTGACAGAGGAGGATTACTACAGCCCAGGAGTTCAGGGTTGCATTTAGCTATGATTGTACCACTCCACTCCAGCCTGGGTGACAGAGACCCTGTCTTTAAGAAGAAGAAAGAAACACTTGTGAAGAAGTACATGTTAGCAAACTTGACTGAGCCCCACATGACCACAGTACCTGCCTCCAACAATTTTACATTCATGTCTACAAAGTCTACTCAGTGATGGTTTAACATCAGGCTTTGGAGTCAGATATCTCGAGTGCCCGATACTAATCAGGCCCCCTTTACTAGGAGTATGACCTTGGGCAAAGAAATCTCCATGAGCCTCAGTTTCCTCATTGTGAAATGAAGATAACTATGGCACCTGCCTCTTAAGATTGTGATAATGAAATTAGAAGAGTATCTGTAAAGTCTTCAGAGAGGAACCTGGCATACGGTAGATATAGCAGCACTTAATGTCAGCAATAAATAATAGCAAATAAAGTTAATATTATTGTTACTTTAGCATCAGGATATACTGACTAGATTAAGAGCACTACTAGGTTTCTATGCTGATCACCAGGAAAATAACCAAAAATCCGCTTTCTGCTACCACCTGGGAACAGTCCTCTATTTGTTCCTTAAACATTTTACTGAGTCCTTACTGTGCCAAAGCTCTACTTTAGGCTCTGTCTTGAAGCTTACTTGGCACCTGCAAAGACCTCTTGACAATCGAATTAAAATGTCAAAGCTTCACCATTCCACCGCCTCACAACAAAAGTAAAATAGAAATCGAGCATCCGGAGCCAACCTCTGGGCCGCGGAGCGGTGTCTGACAACCGTGCCACCCCGCTGAGGCTGTCCTCTGCAGCGAGCCCCGAGCCCCGAGCGCCCCTCCGCAGGGGGGACCGGGCGGAGGCGCGCGCGCACGCGCACTCACGCACACGCTCCCGGCAGCAGTCGTCGCCCACCTGCCGCCCCCAGGCCGACGCGCACCAGCAAGTACCTGTCTTCTCAAGTGACACCTGTCGCCCGGCTTGTTCCGTGCCGGGTGCGAGACGCACGCCGCCTTTTAAAATACCTCGCCACCCGGCCCCACCCACGCACGTAGCCGGCGGCCGCACTCCTCCCAGCGGTTTGCATGTGCCCTGGTGCTTTCCTTTTAGAACTTAGGGGAACTCCAGCGGCAATAACCACTCACACTTCCCCTTAATCAGTGGCCTGGCAAACCCACTCGGGGATTTCCATGACCCTGAAAGCATGATTCTTTCTGAACCGTGGCATATCCGCGTGGTATTTTACACTGCAAGACCTTTGTTTCATTGTTCGCGGGTCAGAGGAAATCTCAGTAATTAATGAAGATAAGAGCATCATTGGTCAGCCTTACTGGAAAGGGTCAAAGTGCCCCTGGCCCCCGCACACCATAAACTTTAAAGATGCAAAAGGTTAGGTTTCTAATCTTCTACAAAGTCCAGCATCAAAAAAAAAAAAAAACTGAAATCTTTATGATTATTTTTACTTTTGGTTCTGATCAAGAAAGTAAGAGATGAAAGAAAACACAAGGGTATGTAAAAGCAATCATGCAGCTCTCCTTTTCAGTTTAGTTTTACTATTTCAAAGATTGGAATTATCTTACTAGTTTCCTATATTGAAAAGTTTTTTGTTTTGGTGGTTTTGTTTTTTTTTAATAAGTAGGGCAGACTTGGCTATAAAAAAAAACTCCTCCTTTTAGCGTTTTGTCTCACAGGGGAGGTCTCTGAGTTGCAGTGACATGGAAACCTGACCTCTTTGAGTCTAACTGCACTGCCATATTTTCCTCAACATTCTCTGTCTAAGCAATAAATTTAAGCAACTTTATCTAAGGGCAGTACATGCTAGGCTAACAGATGGATTAGGAGAGCTCATCTGATTTTCTGTCTTCAGCAGATCAAAGAGAATCGCTAACCAAAGGCAGAACCCCTATAGATTATTTGGGACTTAATCATTCCGTGGAAATGGCATCCAGTGGGTTCAGCACACAATCAGACTAAGCAGAGGCATCTTCTGATGCAGGTGGACTTGGCTATCCTTAGCAAGTAAACTTCCAGTTGGAATTACGTAAGTTTATTTATCATACAGGGACTTCACGTTTGAGCCGGCTTAGTTCAAGACTTTTAAGCCATTGTTAACTCGCTCTTGAGACAATTGAAAACATTTTGTGGACCTTACATATTTTTGATCATGTATCCACCAGAAGAATTTTGAAAAACTCTGTATTCCCTTGCCCAGTTTTAACTTAACATTAAAACTTAAGGTTGTTGTAGTTGCCAAGAATCTACAAAATGTAAACATAGATGTTTTTTAATAAAATTGACACAGCACTCTTTCAAATATATTTGAGGACTGTAACACCATAGCCATTTGACACTCACCATCATCCATTAAACGATAAGCACGTTATCTTTAATATTAGTAGTTGGAAATAATTATATCATTGCCTTTTGTCCTTAACATTCCAATTCCCTTTCAGATTGTTAATATATTCATGTTGGACATCTTTTATGATCTCTCTGATACATATCTCTGAAACAAATACATTTATAAGTTGAAATTTAATTGTTCCCTTGGGCTCATAAGACACCAAATGTCAAAGAAAAATTCCTCTTTGATTGTATTATCATTGGTATTATATTCATTACTTTTCATACACAATTGGTCGAAACAATATAAAATATTGTACATGTTAATAATTATTACAGATAAGTAAAATTTTATTATAAATTCAATTTTAAGGAGGTTACAGCTTACATTTTAAAGAAGTTATTCAAGTGTGTGTTCATGAATATTATCTATTGCTAGAATATGATAGAGTTTAGCACATATTCTGTTCCTTTTTTCCTTTCTACAGATTATAGGTGTTGAAAAACCTTTTTCACATAAATACTTGGGTGAGCCCGTAAGAAATTTTGTTCTGGCAATTTTTTCACAATTTTTTGAATATCTGTTTTATAGTCCAAAAATAATTTAGTGATCTCTAATCAAAAAATGTAATTACTTATCAGTGGACAACTCAATGTTGTTGAAATCAGTGATTTGGAAAGCACTGAATTTTTCTTACCCAGATAAGGTTGCCAGAGTTAGCAAATTAAGACACCAGCCAAGCTTTGTGCAGTGGCAGTATCGTACATAGCCAATGCGGTTTCTCCAAGGCACAATTATTGCTAATCGAAACTTTTCCCAATACCCCTCTGTGAAGACTTGCAACATAGCTGGTATCGACAATTTTTGACAGCCTCCACAAAGATTAAATAAAAAAACAAACAGGACACATAGTTAAATTTAAACTTGAGATAAATGAATAAATTTTTAGTATTAGAATGTGTTATGCAATATTTGGTACATATCTATACTAATAAATTATTCATTAGTTATCTGAAATTCAAATTTAAGTGGGTGTCCAATAATTTATCTGGCAACTCTACACCCAGATACTAGAGTCATTCATTTTCTCAACACTAATACCAATTATTTCATATTTTCCAGGAGATTTTTACACCCAGGGGTAATATACCATTTTAAAACTCAGGATGGGTAAGAGATGTGAGTCTGTCTTTTGCAGGAAGAGAGAGAACCATTGTGAAAAGGAGGTGAGAATATAAAATAAGCCTGGCAACCTTGACAGCTCTTGTTTTCGGTCAGATCAGTTTTGGGAAAAACTACATACAAAAGTTGAGAATTACACTGTTAATTCCTTAAAACTATTTCGGCTCCGACTTACATACTGGTAAGTCTTTGTAAACACTCAAGAGAACACTTACCCCAATTTGAAGACCATGGCTTAAGAAATCCCTGAACTAACTAGGATTCCCAAATTCTTCAAGCTGGTAGTGAGAGCCAGACCTGTCAGGCTTAAAACAGATAAAAATATCACCTTTGTAACACTTTGCACAACTTTATTGATTTTTTTAAAGTAATTGTTTTCCCAGATAAATGCCTATGGGCAGGGACTGTATATATCTTGTTCACTGTATTATTCTAGTAGTAGGAGAGTTTCCGCATATAGTAGATGCTCAGTAAATCTTTGTTGACTAACAAAATGGAAGCCAATCTATCCACTGGGCTTGCTTTATTCTAAACCTGCATCCAAATTTTTAATAGTGTAACATACCTTGCATTTTCCTTCTAACCCTTTGTATATTCCAAATAGTTTATGTAAAAACTCCCTTTCTCCTTTCAGCATCTAGCTCACTTAAATACATTTTATCTCCAAATACTCTTTTTGAGACAGAAATACGCAGGAAACATTTGAAGCCAGTGACAAGGTAGACTCATACTGTATAGCCATTTCTGTCTCTAGTTTGCCTATTTTCTTCTGCAGTCAGTGTTTGAGCAAGCTATCAGTGAGAGAGTTTTTCACCCCATTCCTGGCTTGGAACTCTGATAATTCCTAACAGTGGTGTGTTCTAAATATCCTATTATTAAATAATTAACTTACAAATATTCTTTTCCCTTGAGGGTAGTCATGATTAAAAAAATAGTTTTTCTATGGAGGGAATTTTACATAATAAGAATACTATAGCAATTGCAGTTCCAGCCCAGTGCTTTTTCCTGGAAGTTTTTAGATTTTTACCTATAAAGATTCTACTCAGGAATCTAGAACTGAAAGTGAAAGTGAAATCTCACAGGGAACATGCTGTTCTGATTCCAAAGTACAGCTGGGAGTCATTGTAAATTCTGGGAATTTCCTTGTCTGTTGGATGTCATGACAACTTCATGACATCTTGCAAATAAAATTCTATAAACCAGCCTTGAACAAGTGCCAGGAAAGATCAAATATACAAAGTAACATCCTTTAATATAGACATGTTCTCAATATGATGACGTTTGCCCTTATAAACGGTGATTTATTTTATCTTATCCTGATAGTATTGCAATAAAATATAATTTATATAGCATAAGGTACAGAGATCTTAAGTATATAGCTTTATTAGTTTTGACAGATGAATATACTCAGGTAACCATCAACCAGATCAAGATCAAGAACATTTCCCATCACCTCAGAAAATTCCTTCTTGCCCTTTTCCAGTGAATACCCTAGCTAGAACACACCCCCGACCACCACTCCTACCCGCAGTCACTATTATGGTTTCTGTCACCGCAGATTTGGTTTGTCTGTTCTTGAAATTCATACAAATGGAGTCATACGATGTGTACTCATACTGGCTTCTTTCACTCAAACGTATTTTTTGGTTTCATCAATATCATATGTATCAGTAGTTTGTTCTTTTTATTGCAATTGTGTCTGCTGTGTAAATATACCATAGTTTGTTTATCCATTCTCTTGCTGATGGCATTTCAATTGTTTCCTGGGTCAATCCCTTGTGAAGAGAAAAGCTATAAGCCTTTTAGTTTAAGTCTCTTTGTGAATCTACAAATTCATTTCTGCTGGATAAATATCTAAATATGGAATTGTCATTGGGTAGGTGTATGTTTATTTTTATGAGAAACTGCCAGAAGCTTTACAAAGTGTTTGCATCATTTTTTACTCCCACCAACTTATGAGAGTTCTAGTTGGTACACATCCCCTCCAAGTCAGTATTGTCAGCCTTTTTAATTTTAGCTCTTCTTTTGGGTATAACATGGCATCCATTATGCTTTTATTTTTTATTCCCCGGTGATTATTATCGTTGATTATATTTTCATATGCTTCTTTACAATTTATATATCATCTTTTGTGAGGTGCCTGTTCAAATCTTCAGCTCATTTTTAAGTTGAATTGACTTTTTATTATTGATTCAGGGGAATTTTTTACATATTCTGGGTATGAGTCCTCTGACACATGCGTTTAAAACGTTTTCTCCCCATTTGTGGCTTGTCTTTAGCCTTCATTAAGGCTTTCTTTTGATGAAGAGAATATTTTAATTCTGTGGAAGTTCAACTTACAATTTTTCTTTTATGTATAGTATTTTATATCCTGTTTAAGAAATCTTTGCCTCCCTCAAGATTATGAAAATTTTCTTGTATGTTTTCTTTTAGAAGTTTTATAACATTCTTTTTTACATTTAGGACTAGGATTCATCTCAAATTAGTTTTTGCATATGGTGCAGGTGAGGGTCAAGGTTCATTTTTTTCTCTAAACATTGTTCCAATACAATTTATTAAAAAGACACATTTCCTCTTGAATTGCTTTACTGTCTTTGTCAAAAATCAACTGAACATACATGTGGAGATCTATTTCTGGACTCTTTATTCTGTGAATCTATTTGTCTCTCCTTAAGCTAATACCATACTCTATTGATTACCGTATCTTTATAGTAAGCATTGATATCAGATAGCATATGTTCTCTGACTTTGCTCTTCAAAATTGTCTTCGCTATTCTGAGTCATTTGAATTTTCATATATCTTTTAGAATGAATTGTAAATATTCTTAAAAAGCTGATCTATTTTGCTGCTGGAAATTTGATCAGAGTTGAGCTCAAGTCAATCTATAGATCAGGTTGAGAAATATGGACGTGTGAATGTCATTGAATCTTCTAATCCATGAACATGGCGTATCCCTACATCTATCTGTCCTCTTTAAGTCTCTTTATTTTCAGTGCAACAATCTTTGACAACTTTTGTTAAGTTTAATCCTAAGCATTTCCCACATAGTAAAATAAAGTATACCTATTGCGTTCGATCCCATGAAGCAGTATTACTAGCAGAATTTCAGAGCTGGGACAGCTGTGTCAGTGGTTCCAGGCTCACGTCAGCCGAGGGAGGAGGTGGGAGTCAGCTCTGGAGTAGGTCACAGGTGTGAGCTGTTAGCAGCTCCTCACAGCGTTTGGGGTGTCGGTGCGTGGCGAGACACAGCAGGCCAATTCATGATTTAAGGCTAAAAAACACCAGGTGTCTGCCCTAGGACCTGACCCATTCTTATAGGAGCCAAATCAGGTAAACACCTGATCCCTCTGAGGGTGAAAATGTTGGGACGATCCCCTGTGCTAGCTGGGAAATAGCACTGTCAGGCAGGGCAAGCTTGTTTGGAGAAGAGAGCTGAACTAAGAAGACTGGCAGAGGTGGCAGGAAAAAGCTGGTACCCAAAGAGTTGTTTGTATATAGAAGGACTCTAGTAATGACGTTTTTCCTCATTCTCAAAGTCTTCCAGCCTTCCATTGCTGACGTCATGCCTGTTGTTCTATAGAAAATATTTGTGAAGCATGTAGCTTTGAGTGTATTCCTAAGACCTAGAAACTTTAAAAGCTGAAGCAATCAACTCCAGATACCTCCCTCCCATTTCTACCGTTTTCCCCGCTGATAAGGTATGGGAAGAGGAAGACAGGGCAATTACTAGAATTCTTAGGGCCAAGCAGAGGGGGTACAATCATAGCCCCTTCTCAGTGGCACCGGGTGAGGCAAGAGAGGAGCAAAGGGTACAAAATGTAAGGAAGCACTCACTCAGGGTTGTGTCACCCAGTCCTGGCCCTGCGCAAGTGCAAATGCGCACTGAACGGGCCTTTCCGCATTGGGAGCAGTAGACGCAAGAGCTGTTGTTGAATTGATCTTGCAACTTCTGAATTAACTTGGCATAAAATTTTCTCAGAACAAAAAGCTCTAATCTCTCTAGAAAACTGGAGGCAGGCCTTGGTTTGGCATGTCAGGGGCTTCCTTGTAGACGAGGCTCAAGGTGACTCAGGACAGCAGTGGCAGAACTCGAACTCGATGCAGGCCCTGTGGTGGCCGCAGCGTCTGACTGTCGTGCTTTGAGTCCCGCTCTGCTCCTTCCCAGCTGCGGGACTGCAGCAGCTACTGCTGGTGCCCAGCGCACGTTCCCTTACCCCCCCCCGTGCACCGTATCGCAGATGCTGGGAGAGCCGCTAACAGCTCGTGCCTGTGGACTACTGCCCAGATTTTCCTCTGGCTGATGTGAGGCTGGGACCACCGCCTCGGCTGCTACCCTTGCCATCCCCGCCCTTTCGCCTGTGGATCGGGCTAAAGCTAGCTCCCATCCTCGCTCAGCTCACCCCCCTGCCATAGTTGCTGCCCTCGTATGCTACAGGCTTTCCTGAAGAGTGGTAACGCCAACAGGTCAGGTGTTCCCGAGTCCCCGTCCCAACTTCTGCTTCTAGAGAGCCTAAGACAGTGGTGCCTTGAGCAAGTTACCCATTACGCACCAGTTTGTACTTCAGCTGTCCAATGGGGATAATAGTAGCACACACCTTTTGAGAGTGTTATGAGGATTAAATGAGCTAATACTTTCGAGGTACTTAGAAAAGTACAGAGAGAAAGAGTTCAGTAAGTGTAGCTCTTATTCTGAGAGGTTGATGCCATCTGATAGATATGACAGTTCTTTATGTTTTCAAAATAGGTTATGTCAATTTTTCATAGCAACCCATCACTACAGCTGAGAGAAACAAACCCAAAATGTACTCCATGCTAAGATGAAAGTCACAGTATTTTCATGACCCCCCATCTCTGTCAGTAGAAAGTGATTAAATAAATTATATGTTTAGATGATGGAACATTTTACAGCTATTTAAAAAAATTAAGTTGTCTGACAGAAGCAAATTCTAATTCTCCCCGGAGGAATTCTCCCTGCAAACTGCGTCTCAAAAACCAGTGAATATGAGCTTTCACAGAAAGTCACAAACAGATTAGAATCATCAAAAATAAGATATAAGAGAATCCAAAATGATCTACAGAATTTTATGCAATAATTGAATAGGACTACCTGACTTCATGTTATCCTACTTTATACCTGAGAATTCAGGAAGAACAGGAAATTGGAAATGAAAAAGTAAATAAATCTGCTTTTTGCACAGATTGAGAAACATTTTCTCTTACAATAAAATGGAAAGCACTAGTTTCTGCAAATTAAAAGTACAGTATATTGACCTAAAAACTGAGAATACTGGATTTCAGGTTTTGTCAGTAAGGGAATTTTGAAAATAGCCCTCACCTGATGTGATGAGTCATCTTTCAACTTTGGCATTATTCCTGTTCTGATGGGTAAAAAAAATTCTGAATGTGGCTGAGGTTGGTCATCCCACTAAGTGGGGATATTCTACAATGACGTAGGAAAAATTACAACACTCCAGAGAGTAACCAAACATGTGAGACATATTAGTTAGGGGTGCTCCAACTATTCAGAAATCTGATGCCAAACTCATGCTATTAAGATAAGCTATTCCTAAGAATTAGATAATTCTTAGGAATATTCTAAAGATAACTTCTTGACTTGCTGATAAATTTCTGCTCTTACAAGACAGAGGGAGGGTAAGACCTGATTTTTATTACAACATGGAAGAACTGGTTGATAAAGTAAAAAATAACAGAGGCCTTTAAAGAAAGGAACAATGGTGTCTTTTTTGTTTTCTGTGGCGACTGTTGTGGACTGCACTCTCCGGCAAACAGACCCCGAGTTGGAGAATCTGTGCATAATCTGGGTTATGGGAAAGTGCTCTCAGAGACAGCACCCGTGAAGGAATGAAAGCGGCAAGATTGAGCAGAGGTATTAATATAAATTGAAGCATATGTAATGCAGTTGCAGCGTAGGTCTCAGCAGCTCTCACGGGAAACTCTGAAACTGGGATGGCACTTCAAGAATGTCTCTAATTGAAGGAGCCAGGCCTCGTCCTCTCTTCTGAAGTCATTAGGTAGCAGGGTCTCAGGATGCTGCCAGAGAAACCGTGCACCAGGCCCTCCTTCCAGCTCAGTAGGAGGGTTAGGGCAGTCTCAGCTGAGAGCCATTGGTAGTCAAGACACTCCCGGCAGCTGGGGTGATGAGTGTGCTGTGAGTGAGAAAACATAACTCATGCCGCCAGCTTTTGTCTTTGATTAGTGAGAATTCAGCAAAATTTTTTTGTTTCAAGAAAATCTTGAATTGGAGTCAACAATAGAGTAAAATTCTTTTTCAACTCAACCAATGGCCATTGGCAAACAGCTGAAGCACCTCCATCAGGATAGAAACGAATTTTTTTATATCTAGCTGAAATTCCTCTTTGTCAGGATTAAAAAGCTTAAATATTTCTATCTGGTCTTTTAGTCTATGAATTGAAAACACTTCTTCATAAATTTGGAAGTCCTCTGAGACAAAACAAACCCAAAGTATTAATCATGGCTTATCTAAAGATAAAAAAACAGTACTTGCAATTTTTCAACTTTTGAATCAATTCATCTTTTATATTCTTTATAAGGACTTGTAGGCTACAAGCAACTTTTTGGTGGCTTAATTAAAGATATTTTACTTTTTGTAAAATATCATTTTTACCCTTTGCCTAGTAATTTTCTAACTAAACTTCTATAACTGAAATAATTTTTTTACCATGTCACCATCTAAAAGCGGTTTTCTTTTTTTATGCCAGATTCTGAGCCATTTAATAACTAGCTAAAATTACAGGCTCAGATCCTGTTAAGCATTTTTTTTTTTTTTTTTTTGGAGACAGGGTCTCACTCTGTTGCCCAGGCTAAAGTGTAGTGGTGTCATCATAGCTCACTGCAGCCTCAAACTTCTGTGCTCAAGCGATTCTACGACCTCAGCCTCCAGAGTAGCTGGGACTACAGGTGTGTGCCACCACACCCAGTGAATTTTTCTATTTTTTGCAGAGACAGGGTCTCGCTTTTGCTCAGGCTTGTTAAGCAGAATTTTTAAAAATTTTTGTTGGGACAAGGATACCTGAAGCAAAGTTGCACCAAACCAGCAACTGCAGTTGCTGCAATTCTATCTTCAACTTCACAATGTTTCCCTGGGCCAAAAACACACTAAGTTGTCCCTAAGTTCAAAGCATTCAGCAAATAATGGCAATGCAGAGTCACCAGACATGTACACCTGATTGCCGTGACACATATGACAATGTTGTATTAGCTAGTGGGCTTCTCGCTGTATCTCTGCGTGGACATATACAACAACACAAATTAGAATACAACGGAACTGTCTCCTGTTGGCAGAGTCCCAACCCAAAGGAATGCAGAGATCAGTAATCACCCCAGCTGGTATAATACTGAATTGTTTTAAAACCAACTCATAATTGATGCCAAGTAAAAGCACTGTGTACCCATTAAAATATAGCATAAGTGAAGAAATAAATAAGTACATTTGAAACCTTCAAAAAGATTTTTTGTTAGATGTTCTGGTTTCAGATGACTAATTTCATCTATTGTCAATTCTTTTTTGACTCTTGAGAGGAAGACTTCTTATCAAATTTGCTATGTGTTAAAAGTTTCTGAAAACGTCTCTAATATTGTCTATTTTATTTATTTATTTATTTATTTATTTTGAGACAGAGTCTTGCTCTCTTGTCTGGGCTAGAGTGCCGTGGCGTCAGCCTAGCTCACAGCAACCTCACACTCCTGGGCTCAAGCGATCCTCCTGCCTCAGCCTCCCGAGTAGCTGGGACTACCGGCATGCGCCACCATGCCCGGCTAATTTTTTCTGTATATTTTTAGTTGTTCATCTAATTTCTTTCTAATTTTAGTAGAGACAGGGTCTCACTCTTGCTCAGGCTGGTCTCGAACTCCTGAGCTCAAACCATCCGCCCGCCTCGGCCTCCCTGAGTGCCAGGATTATGGGAGTGAGCCACTGCGCCCAGCCCTCCTGGCGCTTTTCTGATTGTAGGCACCAGCCTTTCTCGCCTGCCTCTCCTCGGCTCTTTCTTTTTTGTGAAATCTGTAACCTCTTTTCCCTCAGTAAATCCAAATATCCAGGACGGTGGTGGCAGCAACCAGATTCGTATCTGGTGTTAGCAACGCCAAGCAACTTCTCCACTGTCAATTGGGTTAAGAGTGGGTGTGTTGGTTTCTCTTGCATCTGTTCAGATTTTTTATTTTCCCTTTCATGAGGCTGTCAGAGTAGCAGAGCACAAAACAGTGCTTGCCTTATATGCCTATTCCTTCATTTATGGTTTTATTTGATTGGAATCTTGCATGATGGTGGACTTTGTGTTTTCTTGCTGGTCCTGTAGAGAGTTTCAGAAATATAATTATATATGGAATGCAGACAGGGTTCTAGATTATTGAAGTATCCAGTGGGATTAACGGATAGATGATACCTTAAATCCTTTCTAAGGAACTCAGTGGAGGTGAGATCAGGGCAGAATGGGATTAGAAGGAATTTGATTACTGGACTAAAACTTCTTACACACTTAGCTAAACTGGGCTTTCCTCAAATTGGGACTGTGTCCCCCAGCTGTGCCAGACCTGGAAGAGGCACCGAGCTTCCCCCGCCGTACCCCGTCTCCTCCCACCCCGTGCAGTGTTTATTTTCTCTCCCGTCTCTCAGGCAGCTGCCAGAGTTTATCATGTAACTGGACTGCTAATCCAGTGTGTGCCAATGGCAGAAATGTATCCTGATCTTCTCTGTGCCCCACATTTTCATAGACCAAAAATCGAATCAGGCAGGGACCAGGCTTGTGACAGAGAAGCTGAGTGGAGAAGGCAGTAGACCAGCTTCCAGTCTTTTCTGCATCCCTGTAAACTAAGTATGGTCATGATCACGGTTTCACAGGGTGAGAAACCCAGGCCTAGGGAGGGAACTAATGTGTCCCCGGATCTGAGAGGCCTGAGTGCCCCCAGGTTTCTAGAGCACTGCACCTGTTTCTGCTGCTCCTCCAGAGGCCTCCCTTTGCGTCCGTCGCCCGCCTGGATGTTCTGTCTTGACGAGAGACGCTCCGGAGACAGAGTGCTCCCTTGCGCTGAGTGATCCGGGGATCACTTTGCGAGCAGGGATTGTGGGGCAGCAGCACCGTGGCTGACGTCGGGGGGAAGAAGCTTTTGGGCAACGATGTGTGTGTGTGGTGGGGCGGGCAGGGAGCTTCTCCAGCACTAAAACCACTTGCAGTAAACGGACGACTGGCTGGCCTAATAGGCTTGTTGGAAGGATGGCCTCCCTCGGCCGAGTTAGTGGCGGCCATCTCCAGGAGAGTCTTTCGCTCTTTCTGTTAGAAGAAGAAACCTCATTTGGGTTATCCTGGTCATCCGTTGTTACCGGGTAGCAAATCATTACCTACAGGTTACTAAATGCGAGTGCATTTGTGTGTGCTAAACAGACTAGCTCCATACACAGGTGGGCACATTATTGTCCCGGATCCTTTCTCGGTGCTAGGTGGAGGAGTGTGGTATGAACAAGTATCAAAGTATAATTTCAAAAAGGTACAAACATGACTCATAAATACAGGAAGAACATGTGTCAAAACATCTATTTAACTCATTGAGGTAAGGCTGATGCAAAGGGAATTTGAGAGACTGGTGTCAATAAGCATTGAGAAAAGAGTAAGATTGCTGGGCAGGACACAGGACCATTAATGTCCTCTAGGGCAGTGAAGCCATAACCTTTGGGGTTATCCTTTCTACTGGAGCAAAATCGGCAAGTTAACATGTCACCCCACAGACTCTATGCCCAAGTTCGTGGTAAGTGGCAAGTCAAGTAAGAGCACACCTGGAGTACAAGTCCTTGGCGAGCCTGGTGGATGGTGCTCCAGCACGTGCTGGGAGGGATGCTGCCTTATTTTCAAGTTTTGGATAATTTCCTATCACAGGAGGCAGGGTTGCCCAGCACAATGAGCCAGGGTCTTTAATCCTATTTTGAATCTCAGCCCTGCAAGTGACTCGCTTCTGCAACCTTGAGTGAGTCCCTGCCTTCTAAGAGCATTGATTTCCTCATTGATACAACAAGGATGACAGTGACACCCACCTCACATGGGTGTACTGAGAATTGCATGATTGAATGTGTATGAAAAGCATGTAATAAAATTCCTGGCATGTAGTAGGTGCTCAGTAAGAGGTTGCTATTATAGTAAATAAAATATCTCTGTGGTCTTGTCCTCTCTTGTGGCATGCCTCTGATCTTGTTGTTGTTAAGATGATTTCTTTTGAGCTTTAATACTGGTATGCCTGATAATCTAAGTTGAGTCATGGTTTTCTCATGATCTAGATAAGGAGAGGTTCTGTGCAGTTTTCCTTCATTTCCAAGTGAGCCCCTGCCCTGAGGGCCTCCTGAGCCCTTCATCAGACACAAATGAAATCCATTTTCTTCGTGCAGTCGCTGTGTCTCGGCAGATGTGAGTCAGCATCCTGTTCGGAATGGCTGTTGGTGCCTTGCCACGGGCAATAAAGACACATTTTCCATATAATGCCAGATGCTGGAGCCGGCTTGGGGTTTCCACCCGAAAGAGGAGGAGGAAACTCCAGGAAGCTGATTTTGTGGTTCTGGATTCAGCTATCATTTAAACTGCAAGTGTTTTTTATGCTTGAAAAATACAGTGGACAGTTTAAAGGACCCAGGACGCCCCAGCTTTCTGCTGGAACCCGCCAGTGCCTTCCGGTGGCAGCCCCTTAGCTAAGCTTTGCTCCAGGTCGACTGGCATGTAGGATAGTGACTGACCTCTTGGATGCCCCTGCCCCGAGTGTCGAAAATATTGCTGTAGATTAGATTAGCTGACTAATTTCAGTCAAAGAGTAAATGCTTAAAAACTTGCTAGTGCTATTTCCTATCAGGAGCCAATAGATTTGTGTCTCGGTTCCTCACCAGTGTTGGAAAACTGTAACTCCTATTAGTTTCTTTTAGACCCTGGGCCCTTCCACAAACACTTCCGCAAGCACTGGAACGCGAGGGGTCAGAAAGTACAAACCCAGAGAGGCAGGGCCCCATCTCCCGGGCAGTTGAGAGCTTTCCTAGCGCCCTGGCACGGGCTGTGAGTTGTCGGTGGTGACTGTGCTGACGTAGGTAGCTGAGTGTTCCGTCCTCGTCCTTCAGTTGCATCCTGGGCAGAAATGGTGAGTAGCCGGATGACCCTCGCAGCCTCAACCTGTTCTGAGCTATTTTCCACGGGAATAAACTGCCTCACCAATTATAATTGCAGGTCGAGAGGAAGCAGCCGTGTTCTAAAGATAAGATGGTTCTGTCCCACTGGCAGATTTATGTATTTGGTCTTAAAGCATAGGACACGCCTTGAGTGGCTTTCACCAGGCCACTGATCCTGGGCTCCATGATTTTTTCCTCTTTCCAATTCAGCTGAAACACGCAGACACTGGCGTGGGAGAACTAGCTGACGCAGGTGAGGTTCTTGGGTCTGGGCCGTGGGAGAGGAGTCTCCCACTTGCAGAAATAGCCTCCATTTCTTCCTTTGTAGTTACTGGCATTAGCATTTGTGTAATGCATAAGATCGTTCACTTGTAAAGACACCCAGCACATTAGATGCTGCATCTCAGCAGGCTATTTACTCGGTAAATAATTTAGGTAAAATGCATTTAGATTCCTTCAGACATATAGTTGTTGCTGCCTCCTGGGTGAGATTCAGGTTAACCACCCAGACTTTTTACAGGGATTTCCAGTCATTAGATTGAATTCCATCTCTGCCGCCTGGACACTTAGCTGCTATAGAAAGAAAGGCAAAAAGCTATTTCATTGACTAAGAGTGTAGGACTGCACTGCAGTTTGTGGAATGAACCCTTTTTAGATGTTATTTCTTACCTTGGTTGTTTGAACAAAGGTAAGCATTTCTTTCCCTAAAGTCGTAGTCAGCCCTGTACCTCAAAGAAGCAGTTGGCAGACGTGACATAAAAGTCTTGTACATAGGCCGATCGCTAAAGACCTTTCCATCTCCCACCCATGGTTGTCCATCTCTGGTGGTGATTCTCAAATAAGGAGTCGCCAAGGAGCTTGTGGAAATGCTGCTTCCTGGATCCCAAGTCCTACAGAGTCTTAATCAATAGATCTCAGGCGGGGCCCACGGGACCGTGTTTTTAATAATTGCTTCATGTGATTTTCATGCAAGTGGGCCAAGGGCCACAATCTGACACAAACATGGACTTTGCGTGTGTTTCCATGTCTCATGGGTCAGTGTTCTTGGTATGCATTCAGGTCCCCTCCCCCAAGTTGATTTCAGGAAATATTAGAATTGAAGTTAGAGGGTAGGATTGTACATTGTGTGGTTCTTCATCATTTTCAGATGGGGGTAATAAAGTTAAGTATAAGACAAAAACACATTAATAAACAAGTGGTTTTCCTAATATAAAGACAGAGCCCGAGCGACAGAGCAAGAGAGCACGCAAGCGAGTGAACACGTGTGTGGGGAGGCGTGCATGCAGAGGAGCCCAGACACTCGTCCCCTGCGGAGTCTGCGGATAGATCTATCCTGCCCACATCCAGCTGAAACTAAACACAAGTTAGAGCTCAACGGTATCCATTAGTGTTTTGTGGAAGCAGAACTGGAGGTCATTGTCCAAGCCTCTTAGTTGCACAGATGTGGAAACTGAGACCCCGGAGGACAAATGTTTGCACAGGCAACGCGTGCAGAGCTGGGCCGCTGTCTCGGAGCTGCGGACTCTCCACTTAGAAAACAGAAAGAGAAGTAGCTATCCCCACGTGATTGTTGTGAGGATTAAATAAGATAGTTTGTGTTAGGATGTTTGGAAACTGAAGAGAATTACATAGATGTAAATTCCTAATTGTTATGCATGCTGTGTTTTCTTCTAACTAAAGCGTTTAGAACCACGCTGGGAATTTCTTGAAATGAAGTTACTAGTTGATTCTAGATCAATGACTGCATGCCAATCACTGTGTATTTAAAAATCCATTTTTATGATCATTATGGTGAACTTTGAAAGCATAGATCATCAAAAGAAAGAAAATTTTAAGTTATCCATAACTCCACCACTGAGATGATCACTATTAAAATTTTGATATAAAGATTTCTGATATTTTCTTATATGTGCATATATCATGCATATGTGCATTTTACAAAAGTCAGGGTATACTGGGCATACCACTTGGCAACCTGTATTTTTTTACTTCACAGTACATATGTTGTGAATATTTTTCCATATCAATGAATACTTCTAGGCCGGGCGCGGTGGGTCACGCCTGTAATCCTAGCACTCTGGGAGGCCGACGCGGGAGGATTGTTTGAGCTCAGGAGTTTGAGAACAGCCTGAGCAAGAGCGAGAACCCGTCTCTACTAAAAATAGAAAGAAATTAGCTGGACAACTAAAAATATATATAGAAAAAAGTAGCTGGGCATGGTGGCACATGCCTGTAGTCCCAACTACTTGGGAGGCTGAGTCAGAAGGATTGCTTGAGCCCAGAAGTGTGAGGTTGCTGTGAGCGAGGCTGATGCCACGGCACTCTAGCCCGGGCAACAGAGTGAGACTCTGTCTCAAAAAAAAAAAAAAATTAATACTTCTATGCCATCATTTTAAATGACTGCATAGTATCCCACTGTGTAGACAAAAGAATGTTTAATTAGTCTCTTACTGGAAATAGGTTTTTCTTCTTCCCTGTATTTTTCAGTATTATAAACAATACTGAAATAAGCATCTCTGAAGCTAAATTTCATATGTAGCAATTGGGTCTCTACGTTTACATTGACTACTACAAAAATCAGAGCTAAATTTATAGATGCTGCAGTTAAGATGAGCAACATATTGGTATGAACTCACTTTGAAACAAATATATAAATTTTTAAAAATATTATTTATCTTTATAACTCCAGATTCTAACTTCACACTTTTCAATCTTTCTAACACACTTGAGAGTTCAGGATACCTCCTGTGTTTGTCTTCTCTTTGCTCTTGCCTCTGACCTTTCTGTTTCTTCTGGACTCACTGATTTAGGCCAAGCCATTTGTGGTTTCCAAGTGACCTTGTGTGCTTAGCAGCTCTACTCTGTCCCCGAAGAATTACCTATCCAGTTGTGACAAAGACTCTTCCTTTCATTAAACAAAGTTCTTAATCAGTCAGGAGAGAGACCTTTCATATTCTGAATTCTTAAAATTGTGCTTTCTTAAGTTTTAAATGGTATGTGAGGAGTATTTCTGATGTAAAATTGGAAACTTTCAGATACCAGAAGGCATTGCTTATCTTTGTAAATACACATGTTCCAATTAAAATAGGTACTAAAATATTTTGGTGGCACTTCAGAACTCCCAATTTAGATTTAATTTAGATTAAAACACTTACTCTTTTTAATAAAGTTATAAAATTGATTATTAAAATTGCCTATTGAAGCTTAAAAGCAGTGGAACGTTTATTTTCCTTACAAAACGATTTAGTCTTCAATAAATATGATTGTATTAATCAATTATGCTATTAAAATGCAACTGCCATATTAAATCTGACTCATTTGTCATGAGTTTCTATAATTATAGAAATTATACCTAGCTGCTTACATAGCTGTAATCCTGCAATAAATATAAATAATTGTCTCTATTAATTCAGTTTGCAGTTACTGTCTGTTAAATCCTCAGTTAAATGGCAATTTGGGGCCCTTCATTTAAAATCCTCCTAAACCTTTGTTGTTCCATCTGACTGCCAAAGCCCCACAAATGCACCTCCCACTGTTGATTCCAGAAACCAATTTATGAATAAAATAGTTTTTTAAAATACAAATATTTAAAAGGTCTATTTAAGCTTGAGATTTGAGGCTTTCTGGGGGAAGAAAAGAAAGGAGGATGTCCACGTTGGATAGAGGGTGCTGACAAAAGAGAACAAATCTGGGTGTCTTGGTATTTCAGTTTGGAAAAGAGTAAAAACTCTGCTTAAAACCTTCCACGTGAGGCCCAAAGGACTAGACCTTATGGTTGAGTAACTGTTCACAACTTGTGTTTCCATAGGCGTGGATGAGGTCACCATCGTCAACATTTTGACCAACCGCAGCAATGCACAGAGACAGGATATTGCCTTCGCCTACCAGAGAAGGACCAAAAAGGTACAAGCATTTTCAGGGATGAAGGACATTCCTTGCTGAATTGAATTTACTCAAACATCGGCTTTTCTTTTCATGTGTTGTGGTTCTCACCAGCAAAGGCCTTCTGGAACCCTTGGGTACCCAAGCTTCCAAGGTGCTTGGGAGCTCATTTGCACAGACAACGTTCTCTTCCAGCCCAGACCACAGGGAGGGAGCAGTCCTGGGAATAGAAAGTTAGAAAGGAATAGGGAATAACAAAAACAGCAATAGGTGCCACTAATTGAGTGCTCAGTTTGTGCCAGGCACTGTGCTCAGTTCCTTACACGTAACAACTCATTGCATCTTTATGACTTCTGCTGGCTCTTGATAAGGTGTTTCTAATTTAATCTTAGGACATTAGCCTCCACTGAGGATTGATCCTAACAGGCTCCTCTCATTCTTAAAATATATACTTCAGTTCTTAAGAGCTTTGCAACAAATGGGCTTAGTTGGTAGTGCATTTGGTCTACAAGGCTATCTTCAACACACCACGCTCCCGCTATTTAAAAAGCACTTTGTGTGCTTTTTCCTTTGCTTATCCGCTAGTGGTTAAGAAACAACTGGCACTTGTTCATCCTTTATTTTGTCGCAGTGTTAGGAAATTTTATTTTTAAGGATGTGCTGCTTTATTTTTAACTTCCTGCTATTAAAAGCTTTTGATTTATTCTTGGATGGTGCAGTAAGTGTGGCTTCCTGCAGCTCCCATTTGACTTACGGCTTTTCACTCATAGCCACAGCAGAGGTGAGCTGGAAGCTTTCTGGAAGAGACGGTTCTGCTCTTGGGGTTGATGTCACCAGCAGCGTCCTGGGAGTTGCAGGTCAAGCCTTGCTGTAGTGCTCTCCCTTGCCCTGCAAAACAGTTGAAAAGGACATAAATAGGAAAGCATCTGGCTTCTTTCATCTCGTGTGCATTAAAATTCTTTTTCTAGTAGACTTATATTAATCTTCCGTAGCAAGTCATAGAGGGAAGTGTTTTATTTCTCCAGTTTCCCAAGAGGATTTGTGAGCTGGGAGAGCCAAGTTCCCATTGGAGTAAAAGGCCCAGCTCTTTGAATGGTAGGCAAGAAATCGATCTTTCAGCTGTCACTCACAGAATATGGTCTTGGAATACACTTGGGTGTGTATACACAAGCACACACAGGAACAGAGAAGCCTGGATCTTGGTTTCGAATTGGACGGATGAAGAACAAAGCTCTCAGACACCTTTTTGGAGGGAAGATACTGCCAGAATTACAACGAGGTTCAGTGACCTCACAGGCTTTGCTCTGTGCGGGGCGCAGCTCACCATCCTGCTCATTCTTGACTCTCAGCCTTGGGCCAAGGGGAACTGTCATCTTTTGCAAAAAGACACATAAACTATTTGAGATTGTTTCAGAAGAAAATCCTAGAAACAGAACCTTATGGTTTCAAATGAGTTGTTTGTAAAACAAAGGAGAAAGGCCCGTGTCACAGAGTACTTTAGGACGTGGACAGAGGCTGCCCGGGTGATGAGCATGAAGAGGTGGGCACAGCTGGCAGAAGCAGAGGGAAGCTGGGAGAGACGTCGGATTTTATGTTTCTTTCATGCTCCAGCAGATACCAGATGCCAGCTCTCTCCATGGAGGGAATAGTTATGTTTTATTTATCAGACACTGCTGGCACTTTCGTTAAGTGCAAAGCTCTGTGCTGGACATTATAAGAAACAGGAAGTTGAACGCCCACAGGAGTTTAGAATAGAAGCAGAGGAATCCAGTAGGTGCCCGATGCTGTTTCAGGTTTGAACAGAGAATGGGCAGAGGGGAGTGTCAGGGGCAGCCTAAGTTTGGCGTGACCTAACCTCAAAGTTCCAGCTTGGAAAATCAGTGTTGTAATTGGGAGCTGTTGCTTTTAAAATCCCCTCCTAAGTGCTATGTGTACCTAGGACAACGGGATGCAGGAGGAAATAGGTGGGGAAAGGCTTGGGCCAGATGGTTTCTAAGATCCACGTCAGTTCCAACATTCTTGATCAGTGAATGATTCGAGATGACTGTCTCTGAAGCAGGCTGCAAATCACCTCTTAGAGCCTGCCAAGTACCTCTAGGGGCTGAGCATTGTAGATGCCGTGGGTGTTACTACAAGGCAGGAGAGAAATAAAGAAGGGAGAGAAGAGAAGGGGAAAAGTGAAAAGAAAGAAGAAAATTATTAAAATCAGCCATCACCCATGATTTATAGGAAGTTTAATCCCAAGGAAGTATGTCAAAAGCCACATGGAATTGGGTTATCTGTCTACATACGTAGGTGCTGACTCAGACCCCTGACTTAAAATCTTGTGTTCACGGCGACAGTGGAACCCCTAAGAAATTATGTACAGCCAGGAATTCAAGGGGGTCACTAGGGGGCTTTAGTTTCCTATCAACTCCATTAACGCCGTCCCAGTTGGGTGTAGACAAATACTAGATGTTTTCTCAGTATTAGATGAAGTATTTGCATAGGAGAACTTCATGACCTGACTTCCAGCTATGTTGGGGCCTCTGGTTCCTTCTGGTGACTTTGGCTCCTCGAAGATGTGGAGCAGCTGCACAAACACCTCTTGCAGGAGAGCAGCAGACCGTGAGGACTGCTTCCTAGGAGGCTCTGCACCCCCTTCTCAGCAGGGGCCTTGACCTGGGAAGGCGCTCCGGCTTGCACCAGATGTTGCCATTTTCAAGTGCATTCTGAAGTGCCTACACACACGCCCTTTTTGAGGAACTGCACACTACTCCAGTTTCCTTCTAATGATTGGGAGAGAAGGCCAAATCGCCTTGGATTTTAAGGGATTTTGGTAAAGCAAAGCATAATCTTTAAGTTTCTAACATCTGGGTCTGTTGAAGGGGACGCAGTTGAGGGAGTTTGACCCAAGACTCCAGAGTGGTCAAAGACTCATAACCTGCTGTACAAACACATCTCTCTTACTTTTGTTTTACTCCCCAGTTTTAAAGTGAGTATTTGTTACTGACCAAGTTTTCCATATGATTGCCTGTTTTTCTGAAGGAACTTGCATCAGCGCTGAAGTCAGCCTTGTCTGGCCACCTGGAGACGGTGATTCTGGGCCTATTGAAGACACCCGCTCAGTACGATGCTTCCGAGCTAAAAGCCTCCATGAAGGTAAATGCGTGTGAGACGTCATCTCTGTCAAATATGCTATTAATATTTGTGAATTACAGCCTTCTAAATGTTAATTAGGTGATTTTCAGTTTTGTTGTATTCTCATTTGTAACCGTACTTTTTAATGAACTGAAACTATAAGTCTTAGGATTTGTACCAAAAATATTTCAATTACTTGTTTTAAGACTGTAAAGAAATTTCATGGTGCTGAAAAGTCAGTTACCAGCTGCTACTGCTCAGCACCTGGGCAATTGGGATACCATTTGGGAAAACTACTTCCTTGATTACACTTCCTCCTTAAAAAAGATATGTTGTAGTATTAAGGCAAAAGAAAAACTCATAGCTTTTGTTAAGTAAAGCTTGCAAATTCTGCCCCTGCTCTCGTGGGTGTTTCTTCCTCTGATCTGCCTGTTGGTCCCACGGTGTGTTTCAAATTCGTGCAAAATTAGAACATCATAGTGCACACAAGGGGTGATTTCCGATTAGGAAGGGTAGCTGAGTTTAGTTCAAAGTCTTGTAGCACATTTGATCTTTTGTGTTTTTCTTCTGCAAAGTTATTTTGAACATGAAATTTTAGGTTCAATTAGATAGTAAAAATTCCAGGTTGGAAACCCTTTGAATTTCGTACCTATCTAAAACACCAAGTTTTTAATACATATGCTGGATGCATACACATAAATGTATGTTAGAGCAGAGGGTGTGGATTCTTTTCACAGGGGGTGCCTGCAGCACTTTGAATAGTCTGACACTGCCCTCTGCTGATAAAACCGGGTAAAGCCTCCACGCAGCTGGGGGAAGCCATATTTCTGATTTTTTGTTCTAAGTCCGAGTGTATTTTCTGTGACGCCACTGTTCCTGAATTATGAACAGACGGAGCTGTAAGCCTGTCACCAGAGCTAATGTCACGGTTCAGTTGTCATCCTTTCCCCAGAGAGCACGTCGGGAGTGAGGCTGCCTCACACACCGGCCATTTCCAGGGACTGAACTTCACAGTTCAGAGCTGCTGAAGGATTTTGTTAAGTCTCTCTCTCCTTCAGTTCTTCCGCTTAGCTCAAGCTGTGCTCGGTTCATTTGAGCAGACTTGCGCTGAGTTTCCTTTGTGAACTGTACTGCAGGGAAGGTATAATTAAGAATGATGAAATGTCAACGACATTTAATGATCCCGTTTAACACTCCTGAAAACTGAGTCTTTGGACCTTTGGAGGCATGTGTGGTCTGGCTTCTCCCAGGTTTCTTCTGACCGTCAGCACTTTCGATCGGTTTATCTTATTTTCGTCAAGAATCCATTTAGATGTGATTTGCATGGTTTTCCCAGTATCTGTTACTAGGTATCAGTGACTTGAAACAGACCTTGTTTGAGCAGTCAGGCACTGTTGTAATCTGTGTAATTGGGCCCAGTGAAAGGTGCTTTGACTGCTAAATCTTTGACCTTGTGCCAGCTCTTCCATTAGCTATTACAGTCGAGTACCCTTCTGAAATCCATGAAGCTTGAAGTGACAGTAACTGAACTATGCTTTTTTAAAAAAAAAAATCTGTTTTGACTTCTGGCAATACCAGTGGCAGTATCTGCCGTATGTTCCAGTAGAAGTTGCCCTTGTGACAGGAATTGTGGACAATCTGTGGAAAGCTTGGGCCAAGTGTTGGAAATCGCCAAGGTCACCTTTGAATGTAGACGTAAAGACTCTATTAGAATTCTCAGATATTACCACTGGTATATCAGTGATGGAAGGAAACAAATCTTACATTATTCTGCCTGTCTTGCATTTCTACAATGTCAGGATATGGCATTTCTTCCAATGCATGAGTTATTTTTAGACTGTATTTCTCTCATCTTCGAGATTGAAAAACTGCCCCTCCCTAAAATATTCAAAGATGCTCAGTAGTCATTTTATAACATTTGTATAGAATGCTGTGTGGACCTTTTGCTAAAAAGGAAAGAATTTGGGGCTTTGCTGAAACCTCTACAAATCATGATTAAAAACTGTGGTAGGACAGCCATTGGCTCAAAGATTAGATTAAGAATAAAATTCAAAATTAACCATTAACCTGAGGCTTAGCTTATATTACACAAACTACTTTTTCAGGAGTGTATAAAATCTAATAAGTTTAATTAATAGCTAACACACTTTTCATGTGGATAAGTAAGTTTCTTATTGTATTAACACCTTATAATTGATTTACATTTTAAACAGTTGTAATTCTACTTAGTTCAAAGTGATATTTCCATATTCAGAAAGACAAGTATTAAAGAATCCTGATTATTAAATCTTGACTTTGATCACGAAGCCAGCTTTGAAATACATGTTTCATTGAGTCCTTTCAAGCTATCTGGCACGCTCAAAAGTGTATATATTAAATTTGAATACATCACCCATCAAATTCTTATTCCTTAATAAAGTGTTGGTATCTAAGTTTATTTGGCACTTCATTATTTCCTTTAGCTTCCCTAAAATGCCTGAAGAGTGCATAATAATCAAGCAAAAGTGGAAGTAGAAGAATGAAATTTTTAACATTAACCCAATTTTGCATTTCAAAGAGGTGAAGCTAAAAATTTTATCTTAGCTATACCTTTCCCTAGTAAAAAGACTTACTCTAATGATGCTGGCTGCAGATGACAACATACACTTTTTATATTCCCTTATTTTAAATTAGTGAGAAGAATTGTTTAATGAAGAAAATTCTCATCTATTAAAATAGTGGGTGGTCGTTACGGAAAATGAAAAATAAAGAACAATAGGAAGAAGAAAAAGTTACTTTTTATAAACCCATCACTAAAAGGCAACCACTTTCAACATTGTGGCACATTCCATTGCTGCCTCTTCCTGTTCACTCTTTTTTTTTTTATTAATAACATAGTCGAACTCCAACATGCCACTTCTATAACAGCTTGTGCTCTGGGGAAGCATTTTTTAGTAGAAAATACCATTACTTTGTGCTGAGGAATGTAATGCAGATTCTTCAGGGAGAATGGGGAAAGGAGAATGCTAAGGCCCCCACCCAGTCCCTAATTGCAGTTTACTTGATGGCTGGTGGTGGGGAAGCCGTTCCCTGCTTGACGTTCCTTCTTCCTGGTTCACAGGGGCTGGGAACTGATGAGGACTCCCTCATTGAGATCATCTGCTCCAGGACCAACCAGGAGCTGCAGGAAATTAACAGAGTCTACAAGGAAAGTGAGTACCCCTATTTCTGTGATCCTTCCTCTCAGCCCAATTCTGTGACTCCATCGTGGCTACGTGATTTTGTGTTCGGGAGAGGATTTCCGGATTGTAGGTATGCAGAAGTGCCTGCCACCTTGACCGTTCAGGCACGGTTGGCCACGGTCAAGGTCTCTCTCTGTCTCCTCCTCCTGGCCTGCATTTTGAGTATCACATTCCATTAGAACTTCTGCAAAAGGCTAGACAGGAGGCCAAGAGAGAAAACAAAATTTATTTAAAAAAAATCTGATGAGGAGAAGTAGAAAGTATTATACAGAGATTCCATTTATTGGGTGCTGTTCAGTCTCTCCGAAAGCGATTCCCAGCTCTGGACTGTGGACGATTAAAGAGTGAATGCCAGAGACTCCTGTGGACCTTGTGCACTAAGCAGTGTAGGAGGCTGTGGGTAGAAGAAATAATGCAATTTACATTGCTACTGCATTTTTTCCTTTTTTTAAAATTGATACATCATAGTTGTACATATTTTGGGGGTACATATATTTTGGTGCACGCATACAATGTGTAATGATCAAGTTCGGGTAATGGGGATATCCATCACCTCACCCATTTATCTTTTCTTTGTTTTGGGAACATTATAATTCATCTGCAGCTACTGCATTTCAATATAGATGCTATTTTGAATACTGAAATACAAATTCATTTAAAAGTATTATTTAATTCTTACTGGTTTTTGCCATTGTGCGTTTTCTCAATCAATGGATAATAAAGCACATTTGTGTGTGTGTGTGTGTGTGGGTAGCCCTCCAAATTTTTTGATGTTCAAAATGAATATTTATAGTCAAGAAGGTTGGGAACTAATATTTTAACTGCAAAAGAGGTCACTGATCAAAGGTGAACCTGAAGATCCCTGATTTGATCTAACCCTGTCTGTCTCTTGTCACTGATGATCACTCTGGCTCTGATATCATGGGGTAAAAACCATTCTGGAGAATCTGCCCTCCGTGTGGGGTTAAGGAGCACGGACATATCCAGCTGACACAGCTGTTCTGCTTTTCAGAGTCTTGGTGGGGAAGGGCTAATTGGGGTGGTAGGTGGCTGGCCGCACGGGCAGGAAGCATAAAACTCGATGTGTTATTTTCCAAGTGTACAAGACCGATCTGGAGAAGGACATTGTTTCCGACACATCTGGAGACTTCCGCAAGCTGATGGTTGCCCTTGCCAAGGTTGGTTTCCTGGTTTATTTCTTTACCCTTGCTTCCTCCCAAGCAAGTCACGTACATCTGCAGTCCCCAACCCCTGGGCCATGGACCAGTACCAGTCTGTGGTCTGTTTGGAACTGGGCTGCACAGCAGGAGGTGAGGGGTGGGCAAGCGAAGCTTCATCTGTGTTTACAGCCGCTCCCCATCGCTGGCATCACCGCCTGAGCTCCACCTCCTGTCAGATCAGCGGTGGCATTGGATTCTCAGAAGAGTGCGAACTCTACTGTAAACTACACGTGCAAGGGATCTAGGTTGCACACTCCGTGTGAGAATCTAATTCCTGGTGATCTGAGGTGGAGCTGATACACTGGGGGAGCGGCAGCAAACACTGATTATCATGAGCAGAGAGGTCTGACTGCACAGAGACCATAGTAAATCAATTGCCTGCAGACTCGTATTAAAACCCTATCAGCGAGTGGCAAGTGCCAACGTAATAATAACAGAAATAAAGTGTACAATAAGTGTAATGTGCTTGAATCATCCCGAAACCATTCCCCTCCTCCCCCGTCCGTGGAAAAACTGTCTTCCATGAAACCAGTCCCTGGCTCCAAAAAGGCTGGGGACCGCTGACATACCTCATTTTATACTTGGGAGTGAATTAACTAAATCCTCTGCTTGCATCAGAAATTCAGCTGCATTTTTGACAGAGGGCTTGCACTGCCACCGCAGAGTTGTCAGTTCTGTATAATAGGATTTCTTATCCTGCAAAACCGCATGGACAAGTGGAATTTTGGGGCCGGAGGAGGAATAGGCGGCTCTCAAGTCCTGGCCTGGATTCATGTGTCAGCCCTGACCACATGACTTAGGG
>CAUYSK010110859.1:0-11822 GCA_963575035.1 Avahi laniger
CCTAGCACTCTGAGAGGACGAGGTGGGTGGATCAGTCAAGGTCAGGAGTTCGAGACCAGCCTGAGCAAGAGCGAGACCCCGTCTCTACTAAAAATAGAAAGAAATTATCTGGACAACTAAAAATATATAGAAAAAATTAGCCGGGCATGGTGGCACATTCCTGTAGTCCCAGCTACTTGGGAGGCTGAGGTAGGAGGATTGCCTGAGCCCAGGAGTTTGAGGTTGCTGTGAGCTAGGCTGAAGCCACAGCACTCTAGCCAAGGCAACAGAGCCAGACTCTGTCTCAAAAAAAAAAAAAAAAAAAAAATTAATCATGCCGATTTTCCAGTGGGTTGCAAAACTGAATCACAGTACAATAAAATAATGCAGAGAAAATATAATTTTTTTATTTGGGGTAAAAGCAATCTGTTCTTCCTTTCTGTAAACCTTCTTCACTCATTAACAAAAAAAGCAAAACTTAAATTTCCTATCCTGTTTAAACCTTAGTCCAACCCAATTATTTAAATAATATTTTCAGATATTAATATTAATATCAGCCTCTTAAAATGTTTCATAAGTATTCTGTGATACAGTCTGTGTTTTAGAAGATCTTGTTTAGGGGTTGTGGTGATATGGAAGAGATGGGTCACTGGGTAGTGTGATTCCTGGCTCTTCTGATTTCCAGGAGGTGTTTCTTGCCTACTTCACTGCTGGGTAGCCTGCTGGCCACCCAGCTAAAGCCTACTCCTGGTCAGTTTTTTGGGCTTGATGACAATCCTGCAGCATTATGTGTCTCAGCAGGTTTCATTTTATCTCCAACTGGGGCTAGAGACTCCTTGAATGTATCTGGCAATGAATTTCATTTAGTCCTGATGTGGGTGATCTGCTTTGCAGCTCTCAATACACAGCCATCTGCTCCTCTAGTAAGTCTCCCATCTGGGCTTTCTACTATTTCTGGGCCCCATTTAGTCATAGAGACCAAATGGTGACTCAGAAAGGTAAAAACTCTGTGTGTTAATGTGGATATAATGACCAAACTAAATAACTAAATGGATAGATCTGTGCTCAACCTAACCTAAAGAGGTTAGGTTGTCTGCAACATAATCTCTTTGAAGCTATATAGGGTTATGATAGGTAGGGATAAAGTGAAGATGACAAAAGAACTTACCATCTTTGTTCTTAAAGTTACCTGCACTTATCCATTATGACCAACTGTGACTTAGCCAAAGTCCTGCAGTGGGAAAATTGGGATCTGTGTGAGTAACCATTTAACTGCTCTCTTTCTCTCCCTGTAAAATCCAAAGCTTGAAGTGGACAGGCCAAGGGGTATCTTTACCTTGGGAGTTTTCTTTAGACAAAATTCAATAATCATAGATCTTTCAGGATTCGTTATTTAAATATTGATGAAAAAAGATTCCATAGCTAGTAAGTGGAACTAGTCAGGACTGTTTGACTCCAAAGTATGCTAGCTCTATGGTGTCACCATAGAACATATTAAAAACTAAAACTGTTAGGTGGGGTGTTATTGTGCTTTATTTAAATCTATTGTGTAGACTAAAATAGCATAAATCACTGAAAGGTGTACCAAGTGATAAAGTTAAGTGTTATAAACAATAAATAAAGACCTTCAAGGCACAGTGATTTCCCAAGCTCAAGATTCTATTGTAATCCTAAAATAACTTTTTATAGCATATACAGAATCTATTCTCTTTCTAGAAAGGCCTTGCCAAAACATTATAGTATTAAAAATCATTTTGACATATTCAACCTTAGATACAGGAAATATTGTGAGATTATGGGCATGTTTATGAAGAGCCATATCTTAGATGCAGACTAATACAATCTTATAGCACTTCTCCTGTGTTCCTTTCCCAGGACTGTCAGCTGTCTGTCTGGTTTCAGCTCATTCCCAAAACTCACACTGACAGACCTACTGGGTTGGAGTTTGTGTCCCACCTTGAGATTCTGTACCCAATCCTCAGATAAAGGCCAGAAGATAGATAGATGCCCAGCTAGTGGTTGGAAGACATGGAGTGTCAAGAAAGAGAGAGGCACCAGAATTAGAATAATAATAAAATAAAAACAAATTAATTATAGTGGGAATGAGGTGGCATGTATATTTTTTTATGATCCTTATCCCAAGCAGAACAGTATCATGAGAAAGATTATAAAGGCAACGAATTGAGATGTATAACTCTAAAACACTGAAATATAAGGCCCTTGTTAATATTAATAAAAGCACTCTGCTTCCAAACTCGCATGAGAAAGAAAAATTGAGTCATTACCATTTTATAAATTAGTCATTTTGAGAACTACCTAGTTCTTTGATTATCCTCCTTATAATAGAATCTCTTGCTACTACCAAATAAATCTTTATTTTAAGGCAAAACAATGTCCAACTTGAGATTTTTGCTGTCAAGATAAGAACATCCCATCAATTCAACAGGTCCCAGCATTGTTGCAATTGAATCTGAAGAGAATATCATTTAACCCAATGGAGAACATATGATGTCTTTATTTTTCTGAAGTTTATTAAGGTAGACCAGTTGGTACCTGTGGAGTGCCAAGTGTGAGCTAGATGTTGAACAACATAGAGCTGAAAAATTGCTTCTTGTCCCATGAGCTAATCTTTCAGTGCACATTAATATGTTTGGGGACTGATGCATAAATAAGGTATAAAAAAGATAAAAGAGCCTTTGTCATAAATGTAAAAGTTTTTCTCCTTTGGGGTTTAATTATATTTTGCTTAATAAATTCCTTCAAAAAAGTACACTTGGAGATTTACACTCTAGTGAATTTTATCAGCGTAGTTGTCAAAGAATAAACATGAGAAACAGTATCTAGAGGAAAACAAAAACATTGTGGTTAAGACAATGCACTCAAATACAGATTGTCTCTAAGGTCTGTGATTTATTGTTGTTTAAATTTTGAGGAACAATAATCATTTCTAATAGACGTATTTTAAGAGTTTTTCAAAACATGTTGAAAAAATAGGAATAAAAGCCAGAAATTAGAGAATTTGAAGAAAATTGAATAGATATCAGAAAATAAAGGCTTGCTCAGGGCATTTTCACTGTACTTGTGTACAAGTACTTCACTGTACTTGTGTACAAGAATTTCTTATGACTGTTAATATTTTTGCTCTTCTCTTTTCTGGGGGTATTAATTTATGTCAAATTCTGGCAGGTTAGTATCCTTATTTAATTCATCATTGCACCTTGAATACACTAGTGCAGTGGTAGGCACAGAGTAGGTATAGAATATAGTAACTACTTCTTGCAATAACGAAAGTGGGGAAAGGCCTGGATAAAGCATTTCTTTAGTTCCAAAGGCCAAAAACTCCAAACCTACTTGTGGGATTAAAAATTCTGATATTATAAATGCCATTCTTGTTATGAAATACTTTAAACTGTTTGGATGACATTTAAATGAAATAGAATCAAGTTGCTTTTAAACTTCTTTGTATTGAGTTTGCAATGTGACCTACTCCATGTAAGAGTACAGTGCCCATTCATTTCTAATGTCTGCTGACATTGTTCTCTGTGTTGTGTCTGCCAGAATGGATTGAGGCCATCTAGAGAGAGAGAGACAGATATCAGAACCAGCAGAAAGTGATTATAGGTGGTATCTGGCAGGAGTCATTTTCTCTTAAGGCTTTGACATGTCATTCTTGGTAAATCGGTTCTATTAGCTATATCTAAAGGCAACAGATGTCCCATAGGAGATTATGCCGATAAATCTTTTGTGAATTATATATATTTTTTCCTATTGCTGATTCATTGCAGTTCACATAAGCTCAACCATGTTTGTCTAGAAATGGATTCCAATTTAAGCTTCTTAGGTATTTCCTTACTGAATAAATGTTTCCGAAAAGTTCTTCTTGCATGATGTGACCCAATACTAGAGATAAACTGTTTTAGCAGATATTGGTTTATTGATAAGCTATTTGATCTCTTTGACTTCAGATTTCTCAGTCGATTATTATCTTGGTAAATTCAATAAATATTGCAAATACATTTTTCGCGAAATATTTTCTGTAAGATCTAGCAGAAATTGATTTTAACTGTGTGAAATGACAATTGCTAGATAGTCTAAAAGGTGTAACAATAAAATGAATGTATCAAAGGTAGTATTTGGCAATTTATGATCATTTGATGACAGATGTGAACTTATCGGAGTCAAGTTATTAGGTACTACTGAATATGCTCTTTTGGATTGCCTTTCTTCACTTTATGAATACTGGTCACAATTAATCTCATTTGTAAACAAGCTTCTTACTTCCCCAGAGCCATGTCTACTTTCTACTTCTACACTTATTTACATTCTACACATCTGTCTGGGTTCAGTTTATGTTTGATCCTTGAAAATTCTTATTAATTTCTAGTAATCATTACTGTCTTCTTTATCTTAATATCTACTTCAACATGTAGAGCCAGAAATAACTATTGCACTTAGAATTTTTTCTTCCATATGGTGGTTAAATTTCTACTCATATCTCAAGACCCACATCAAATATTTCCTCTCTGATCCATCTAAGAATATTGATCACTGCAGCCTTCCTGTCATTCCTGTGCCTGGCACATACCATTATCTTTGTGTTTGTCACATTTTATTACTGCTCTCTCTTTTTATTTTGGTGTCACCTACCCTTCTTTTCTGAACTCTTTTTTTGGCTTTTGCTTCTTACTATAAAGTACCAACAGAAGGAAAAATAAAAGGAAATATAACAGAAATATGAGATTTTCTATGTCTTGGTTTTTCATTTTATCTAAAAACACTAAAATCTATTAATATTCTAATGTGCTTTAACTGCTGACTTCTGCTTTTAGACATTCCGATCATTCAGTTTTCATTGGTTTTACAAGAATTTATTGAATGGTTACCACTGTGTTCATTTTGCTGCTTTGTGCTATGGAGGGGAACACATAATATTAAATAGAGTATTTATCTTGAAAGAATTTCCTTCTCTTTAGATAGACAAAACATAGATGCCTGAAAACACCCCTGCTCTATACAGAATCTGAGCTAAGTGTCAAACTAAGTGATGCAGTAAATTAGTAAGATGAAATTTTTGGAAATGAAGAAATATATGCAATGACAAACATAGTAAACTTGGAATAGGAGTGTAAGATGTGCAGAGTGTTTGCTTACATATAGGTGCCTTTAATACAAAACAATGCAATGCCTTCAGAGATCTAAAGTTAGCTGTTGTATTCTTTCTATACCAGTATCAATTGTTTTATGCAATATTTTTAGTAACTTACCTTTTTCTGAAAATTCTTCTTGCCTTTCACTTTTCACATTGAAGTTGAAAACACATCCTCCCATGAAAATTAGGAGTAAAAAATTAGACCTAATAAAATGTCTCTAATAGAATATTATGGCCATTGTCCCTATTCATCTCTAACTTTTGGTAAGCCTGTGAGATTTAATACTCAAAAACCAGTGAATGCACTTACTGAAAAGCTGTCTCGCCTGCAGTGAAGTCATCATTTTCAAGCTTGACTTGCTCTTCCAAGAAAGAGCCAGGAGAAAAAAAAACACTATTACGGTTACCTTCTCAAATGCTTTATTTAATAGGACCAAGGGTGTCACTCTTATATTTTTTTGCCTGTGAGAATCTGATGCATGGATAAAGTGGTTGATGATGGTTTTATGATCTCAGAGAAACTTCCATATTACTAAATCTGACACTATTAATTTCTCTCCTATAATTGTGTCAATAGCATTTTGTAATTTAATATTAATCATTTTTTATAAATAACAGATCAGGCATCAGTCTGCCTTACTCTGATGTCTATGGGAGGCTTGCCAAGGATATGGCTGATGAAATACAACCTTAGACAAGCTCCATCTGTCCCATTTAGACGATATACAGTGTCAGATTTCAGTGGTGGAAGTAATAACTGCCGGCTGCTCCCCCGGGCAGACAGCAAGAGAGGGCTACTGATCACATTGATTAAAATAAAAATAAAAAAAAACAAAAAGAAAACACCCTAGGGTGGGTTGTAGTAAGTATAAATTTGAACCAGATAGCCACTTTCAAACAAATTTCTGCATTCAGGGCCAGTGTTATGTGGAAAAATGAAACAAATTCAGGTCCGCTCATTTCAAATATATGCAATTTTGATTTGGCCATTAAGAAAATATTTTGGAAGGAACATTGCTTCCCCCAATCAGAAAATAACACTTAAAGGGCATAGAACTGTACAAAATGTTTTTCAAAAATATCAGGACTCAGGGGTATCTTTAGCTGGGTCAGGAGCCCATGATTCAGTCAAGCTTTATAGAAAAGTTTCCAGAAATGAGGTCAGGAACGAAAGAATGTGTTTTATCCAGGGTCAAACGGAAGCCTATCATTCCACTCTGCGTTTTAATGGAAATCTCAATTACGACATAAAAGCCATTACGGCAGATGGAACTCCTGGAAGCAGAAAACTTCAAAAAAACCTAAACCCATTTAATGATGGGGGAATTCTTCCAGAAAAGGTTTCTATTAGAGGTTATCAGTAATCATATAGAAACATTTCAAGTTTAGGCTTTTTGTATATCAGTAAATGAGCTTTACTACTCATTTCTAATAAATATTAAACTCATTTATATGCTAGTTATCTAGTCAATCCTTAGAAGTAAAATGTGAAACACTTTTGAGAATATTGAAAATGAGCAAAGGTGATCAGGTCTAAACTGGGAGTGAATGTTTTTCCGTGGTCATAAAATGAAGCTTGATTATCCATATGTGTGTAATTGACTTCTAAGGGCAAAATTTATTTCTGCCTGCCTTTGATACTTCATTACAAATTTGGTGAATAAGAACATAAGGGAGTTTGTTTTATTCAATGGTGATGGTTCATTTTCATAATTATCTGGCAACATTTACTGAAGATCAACTAAGTCTATATTTTGTCTTGATTTCCAGTGAGAATTTAATTATGTAGAAAAGAAGCAATTCTTTTTTTCTGAACTAGAAAGTCATCTAGTAAATTGAACTGTGGTGACACAAGATGCCAACAAGGTTCTAGAAATGGAAAACATTTTCATAAAGCAGGAAGCAGATATCTAGGTGGGCAAACAGCTGAATCATTATAGACAACATGTTTCCTTAACCATCACATAAGAAGGTCGAATTACATGATTTCTAACATTCCTGCTGCTTTTGAAAACTGTACTGTTTTCTGAGCCCCATCATTATACAGAATAAATTCCAGAGCTTTCTTACTTTGTTTAACAAATAAATATGGTAAAATTTTAAACTGGCTATTGGAAGGAATCATCAATTACCAAACATAAAATTTCTTTGGTTTTTCTATTTAGAAAAAAAATCTACTTTTATTCTTCCAACTATAACAGATTTGTGACATTTCTCCATAAGCTCATCAGTTTGTAGAATCGCATATACTTATGAATTTTGAAAATAATCATGAGAGAGCTGCTGTAATGATCCCTATTGTGCAAGTGTGCAAACTAAGGTACAGGGACATTAATTAACTTGCTTTCATTCACAAAGGCTGAAAGCTCTGCAGTCTGACTCTAGAGTCTCTCTCTTAACCTTTGTACTGCAACACCATTTATTTGTCCCCTGATTCCTTTTCTAAGTCAATTCGATATCATAATAAAAGAAGATTTAGAGATATATTTTATGTAATATAATTTTTCAAATTCAATGTTTTAAAGTTTTTCTTATAAATCACTTGAGTAAGCAGATATGGTGCAGGATTTGGATTCTGATTGTTTTCTTCAGTATAACATGAGAATAATAACAGCACTCCTAATACTGAGGACTATATTCTACCATTTTCAAGAAGAAACATGAAATTTTTATATTCTAGAAGAAAAGCCTGAGATGGAATTGAAGTGTAAATGACTGAAGATGTCCATTTGAACAATGCAGCTGGGGGAAGCAGAAGAGACAGGGGAATAAGCTAAGCAAAAATGTGAGTTTAACCTTATCTTGATTCCACTGGGAGCTCTAAAGCACCAGTTACACCGGAGAGTAGCTCCTTGTTGCAAAAAGAGCAGCCATTTTTGTATTTGTCTGCCATGCCCAGTCATTGCCCACTGGGTTTAAATGGAAGAGGGATGGGGATGAGTAGTGTGCACATTCTACAGGGCGCAGTGGCTCCTGTTCAGCCAGCGGAAGTTCTCTGGAGAAGGGGAAGTTGTGACCTTTGCAGATGGGGATGCCTGCTCCAGCCTCAGTAAAGGGATCTGAGTGGGGCCCAGCATATTATGTTATATTATATTATATTAATGGTGTCCAGAATTTGAAATCTCAAGTCACATGTGTTGCAGACATCGTTAAGCCATAAATAATATGATTGAGATGTTAAACACTGACTGCATTTGTTCCTTAGCATGGTGTTATTGCTAAGATTTTCACAGGTTAATTTAAAAGGGAATGAGGTTTTTTTTTAATTTCAAAAATTTATAGGATACATATTTTTGTTACATAATTTGCTTTCATACAGTTTGTGTCAAAGTTACAAGTGTGCCCTTCAGCCAGTTAGTGTGCATTGTACCTGTTAGATGTGAATTTACCCATCCGTCGTCCCCCCTCCCACCTGCTTGATTGCCCTTGAATTTTACTTCCATTTGTGCGCATAAGTATTGACTGATTAGTTCCAATTTAGTATTGGGTGGATGTGGTTTGTTTTTACATTCCTGGGATACCTCACTAAGAAAAATGCTCTCTGGTGCCCTCCAGGTTGTTACAAAAGATTGTAGATCTCTATTTTATTTTTATGGCTGAGTAAGCCTCCATGGTATAAATATATCACAATTTATTAATCCACTTGGATATTGATGGGAATTTTGGTTGATTCCACATCTTTGTGATTGTAAATTGTGCTGGTATAAACATTTGAGTGCAAGTGTCTTTTATATAAAATGGATTTTTTTCTTTGGGCAAATACCTAGTAGTGGGATTGCTGGATCAAATGGTAGGTCTACTTTTAGTTCTTTCAGGTATCTTCATACTACTTTCCATAGAGGTGGTACCAGTGTACGGTACAGTGTGTAAATGTACCTTTCTCTCCACATCTTAACCAGCATCTGTTTTATTGGAAATTTTTGATAAAAGCCATTCTCACTGGAGATAAGTGATATCTCAATGTGATTTTGAATTGCATTTCCCCAGTGATTAGAGATGTTGAGCATTTTTTCATATGTTTATTGGCCAACAGTAGACATTGCTAGGCAAAGAATTTATGAAGAAGACCCCAAAAGCAATCACAGCAACCACAGAAATAAAGAAATGGGACCTGATCAAATTAAAAAGCTTCTGCACAGCCAAGGAAATGAAAGCAAACAAACAACCTACAGAATGGGAAAAAATATTTGCATGTTACAAATCTGATAAAGGGCTGATAACTAGAATCTATATGGAACTCAGGAAAATCAGCAAGAAAAAAATCAAACAACCCTATCAAAAAATGAGCAAAGGACATGAGATCCTTCTTTTATTTACATTAGTTTAACATCTGAGAAATCAATTAATGGAATACATCGTATCAACAAAATATAAAACAAAAATTGCATGATCATGTCAATAGACAGAAAAAGAATTTGACAAGGTCCAACACCACTTCATTATAGAAAAAGTAAACAAACTAGGAATAAAAAGAAACTTATTTAACATGAGAAGGGGCATCTATAATAAATTCTCAGATAACATCAAGCTTAATGGTAAAAGACTGGATGCTTTCCCCCTAAGATCAGGAGCAAGTCAAGGATGTCTGCTCTTGTCATTTCTATTCAATATTATACCAGTGGTTCCTGTCAGGGAAAGTAGTCAAGAAAATGAAGTAACAGGTGTCCAGATTGGCAAAAAAGAAGTTAGAGTATGTTTATTTGCATATGTCATGATTTTTTTGTACATAGAAATCCTGAGGAATTGGGCCAGGCCCAGTGGCTCAGGCCTGTTGTAATCCTAGCACTCTGGGATGCTGAGGTAGGAGGATTGCTTGAGCTCAGGAATTCAAGACCAGCCTGAGTAAGAGCCAGACCTTATCTTTACTAAAAATAGAAAAATCATCGAGGCGCAGTGGTGCAGAGCAAGACTCTGTCTCCAAAAAAAAAAAAAAAAAGAAAAAAAGAAAAAAAAATAAAAGACAAGGAAAAAAAAGAAATCCTGAGGAATTCACTAAAACTCTGTTATGACCTATCAATGAATTCCACAAGGTTGCAGAGTACAAGATCAATATACAAAAATCAATTATATTTCAATACACTTGTAATTACCAATGTAAAAATGAAATTAATAAAGCAATTCCATTTGCAACATCATCAAAAATAATAACATATATTGGAATAAATTTAACCAAAAAAGTGCAAAATTTGTTCTCTAAAACTATTAAATATTACTTAAAGAAATTAGAGAAGACCTAAGTAAATAGAAAGACATAATATTCCCATAGATTGGAAGATGATATTATTAAAATAGCAATATTCCTCAAATTGATCTACAGATTTAATGCAATCCCTATTAAAATTCCAGCTGGCTTCTTTGTAAAAATTGACAAATTGATTTGAAAATTCATATGAGATCACAAAGGACCTGGATAGTCAGAACAATCTTAAAAAAAACCAAAATTGGAGGACTTATGCTTCATGATCTAAAAATTTACTGCAAAACTATAGCCATCAAGGACAGTGTGCAATTGGCTTAAGGATAGACATATAAACCAATGGAATAGAATTGAATGTCCAAAAATAAACCCATGTTTCTATGGTCAACTGATTTTTGATAACGTTGCAAAGACCATTCAAAGAAGAAAGAATAGTCATTTAAACAAATGGTGCTGGGACAACAGATAGACACATACAAAAGAATGAAATTGTACTCTTGCCTTAAACTATATACAAAAAATTAACTAAAAATGGATAAACACCTAAGTACAAGAGACAAAACTATTACAATTTTGGAAGATAATATATAGGTAAATCTTTATGTCCTTGAATTTGGCAAAAGATTCTTAGGTATGACCCCAAAAGTATAGTCAACAGAAGAAAAATAATAAATAAATTGGACTTTATCCAAAATTTAAAAAGTCTTGTGCATCAAAAAATACCATCAGGAAAGTAAAAAGACAGCTCATAGAATGTAAGAAAATATTTGCTGATTATGTATCTGATAAGAAACTTGTGTCTAGAATATAAATATATATGTAAATAACTCTTACAACTTAACAATTAAAAAGATAACCTAATAAAAATGGGCAAATGAATTGAATAGACATTTCTCCAAAGAAGATATATAAATATCCTTAAATCAATGAAAAGGTGCCCAACATCATTAGTCATTAGAAAATGTAAGTCAAATTACAGCGAGATAGAACTTCGTCCCCACTAGAATGGCTACAATAAAAAAGATAAACAGTAAAAAGTGTTAATGATGTTGTGGAGATATTGGAACCACCATACGTTACTGGTGGGAATGTGAAATGATTCAGTCACTTTGGAAAACAGTTTTGCAATTCCTCAATATCAAATAAGGAGTTACCACATGTCCCAAGATTTCTACTTTTAGGTATTTACTCAAGAAAAATAAAAATTCGGTTTTAGGTAAAAACGTGTTCCTAAATATTTATAGCAGTATTATTTATAATAATAAAAAGTACAAACACCACAAATTATTCCTCAACTGATTAATGGATAAACAAAATGTTATATATCTATATAATGGAATATTATTAAGTGACAAAAATGAATGAAGGACTGGTACATGTTGCAGCATAAACCTTAAAAACATTGTACTAAGTGAAGAAAGCCAGTCACAATGACCATATATTATATGATTCCATTTATGTGAAGTGTCCAAATAAGCAAATTTACTGACACAGAAC
>CAUYSK010110871.1:0-66810 GCA_963575035.1 Avahi laniger
ATGGATTCAATCTAAATGCCTATTAACTGATGAGTGGATAAAGAAAATGTGATACACACACACGCACACAAACACACACGCACACACCCCATGAAATATTACTCAACCATAAGAAGGATGAAATAATGTCTTTGTCAGCAACTTGTATAAAAGTAGAGGCCATTATCCTAAGTAAGGTAACACAGGAATGGAAAACCAAATACTTCATGTTCTCACTTATAAGTGGGAGCTAAGCTGTGGGTACACAGGGGTGTACAGAGTGGTATAAGAGATGCCGGAGACTCAGAAGGGGGAAGGGGAGGTGGGGGAAGAAAAACTACCTATGTGGTACAATGTACAGTATTTGGGTGATGGGCACACTAAAATCCCAGACATCGCCACTATACAATTTATACATATAACTAAAAACCACTTGCACCCCTAAATCTATCAAAATATACATTAAAAATTGCAACTAACTAAAATAAAAATAGCCAAATAAGCCTGCAATTATTTTACCTAATCCAGTTCATCCAGTTCGTATAGCAAAAGACTAGAGATCATAGATGTGATTGATGAAAGATTCTTTAAAAGGAATTTAAATATTTTTATTTTTTTGCTCAGTTCCCTTAGTATGCTTTCCTCCCACCTAAACCGAATATACAAGAGAGAGAAGGAGTCCAAGGAAATCACTCATGTCTGGAGGAGTAGCTTTTCAGTTTTTAGCTTGATTCATGTTGAACTACAGGAATTTGTAGGATCACTCTAGACTACTACCAGGTTGGGAGCTTGTGTAAATATAGAGGAATGTCTGGGCTTGTCACCTGGAGAAGTGATAAGCGGGGAGCTGGCTGAAAGTGCCCATGTGAACAGGTCTAAGAAAGAGGGGTGAGTGGTTGCATGGATTCTGACCTGGTTGTTGGAGAAAGGATTTGTTTTCCCCTTTGTGCGTGAAAGCAAATTTGAATCATTTGGAAAGGGTCTCACTAAAGAGGGCTGTCTGCCATGGCAAAAGCCCCCATTAGAATGAGACTGGAGGAGGGTGAAAGAGTTGATGAGGGCTCCTAAGGTCAGCCAGCCCGTGCAGTGAAATTGAACCTTTGTCTTACACCATACACAAAATTCAACTCAAAATCTATTAAAAACCTAAATATAAGTCCTGAAACCATAAAACTCCTTGAGGAAAACAGGGAAAATTTTATTTTCCTTGACATCAGTCTTGGCAACGATTTTTTGCATATGACCTCCAAAGCATAGGGAGCAAAAGCAAAAATTGACTAAAGGGATTATATTAAACTAAATTTTTTTTCACATCAAAGAAAATAATCAACAAAATTAAAAGGCTGCCTATGTAGTGAGATAAAATACTTGCAAACCACATATATGGTAAAGGGTTAATAGTCACAATATGTAAGAAACTCACATAACTAAATAAGAGGAAAAATTTTAAAAAATAACCTGACTAAAAATGTACAGAGAGCCTGAATAGACATTTCTCAAAAGAAGACATACAAATGGCCAACGGGTATATGAATAGCTACTCAGCATCACTAATCATCAGGGAAATGTAAATCAAAACCACAGGGAGATACTTCACATCTGTTTTGATGGCCATTATTTAAAAACTCCATAACAAATGTTGGCAAGAATGTGTAGAAAAGGGAACCATGGTACACTATGGATGGAATATAAATTGGAAATTTGCCATTATGAAAAACATTATGGAAAACGAATTAAAAATAGAACTGCCGTATTATCCAGCAGTCCCACTTCTGGCTATTCATACACAGTGTTAGAAATGGAGATCTTGAAGATCTTGGGAGTTAACCTGCACCCCCATGTTCACTGAAGCATTGTTCACAAGAAGCAAGATATGGAAACAACCTAAATGCCCATCTATGGATGAATTTATAAAGAAAATGTAGTATATGCATACAATACAATATTTTTAAGCCTTAGAGAAGTAATTCCTGCCATTTTTCAGCAACATGGAGGCATTGTGCTAAATGAAATAATCCAGATGTTTATATGTGGATTCCAAAATAGTCAAACTCATAGAAGCAGGGATAGAATGGTGGTTGCTAGGGACTGGGGTAAGGAGGAAATGTAGAGGTTATGGAATTATTATTAACAAAAGAAACAAAAATAGAAAACACAACATTTTATTGAACTCATGGGGATAATTTAGGGTAATTTTCTTATCTCAAGGTCTTTAATCTTAATCACATCTGCAAAGTCTCTTTTGTCATTTAAGATAACATTCACAGATTTGGAAATTAGTAAGTGGATGCCTGTGAAGGACCATTCTGCCTGCTACAACCAGTTACTCAAAATTCAACATAGATTCCTTCTTTAACATTTTTGCTGTATATGGGTATAAGCAGTTAATAATCCACTGAGATTTTTTCAGAAGTAGATAATATAATTTATATTTAATCAAGGTATAATATACATTGAATAGAACATACAGATTTTCAAAACTATGATGTCTTTTCACAAATGTTTATATCTGGCTACCACCACAAATTATAGGATAATAAAATCACGTCGAAAGTTCCTCCATGTCTCCTGCTGGTTGCCCTAAGGCCAACAGGCAACATTGATCTGATTTTTCTCATCATAATTTTATTTTTCCTTTTATAGAACTTCATGTATATGGAAGTATACAGTATGTAGTCTTTTCTGTGTGGCTTCTTTTACTAACATAATGTTTATGTGATATATCCTAGCTATTGCATATATTGGTAGTTTGTTAACATTTATTGCTGAGTAATATGTTATTGTATGAATATTATTCAGTTTGTTGATTCATTCCAGTTTTGAGGTTTTATGAGTAAAGCTGCTATGAAGATACTTCTCCAAATCTGTTTTTGGACATATATTTTTGTTTCGTATGGGTAAATGCTTAAGAGAGAAATCATGCACTTATAGGTTAAGTGCATGTATAACTTTATAAGAAAATTACAAATTATTTTCCAAAGTAACTACCACTTTATTTAATATTTGTAGAATCTGTAATTTCACCTTTCCCATCCTGACAGTGGTAATTTGAGTCTACTTTCTTTTTGTCTGATCAGTCTGGCAAGAGGCTTATCGATTTGATTGATCTCAATGAATCAGCCTTTAGTTTTGTTAATATATTCTTCATTTTTTTCTGTTTTATATTTCACTGATTTGATCTTTATTATTTCTCTCTTTTTTTTTGCTTACATTGGCTTTTATTTGCTCTTCTTTTTCTAGTTTTTAACGTAGAAGTTGAAATTATAGATTTGAGATTTTTCTTCTTTTCCAATATAGCATTTATCACCATAAATTTCCCTCTAAATACTGCTTTAGCCACATCCTGTAAATTTTGGTATGTTATGTTTCCATTTTCACCATGTCCAAAATGCTTTCTAATTTCCTCTGTGACTTCTTTTTTGACACATGAGTTATTTAGTGTTTATTTGGAGATTTTTTTCCAAATGTCTTTTTGTAATTGATGTGTAATTTAATTCCACTAGGGTCAGAAAATATGCTTTGTATAATTTTAATCTTTTTGCATTTATTGAGACTTATAATGGCATGATCCTTTTTAACTCTTTCTACCCTTTGTATTATTTTATTATATATTTCACTTTTATACATATTATAGACCTACACATTAAATTATTAATTTTCTTTAATAGTTGAAAAATTTTAAACAATTTTAAAAGTTTGCATAAGTTTATATGTGTTTATATGTGTGTGTGGATATGTATTTGTGTGAGAGGGACAGAGAGAGAGAGAGAGGGAGAAAATATGTATCCAGTCATCCCTTGATAGTAGCCACAGGGGATAGGTTCCAGGATCCTCTTCCTCCTTGGATACCAGGGTCTGTATTCACAAGTCCCTTATAAAAAATGTTGTAATATTTGTATATAACCTATACAGATCCTCTGTATACTTTAAGTCATTCGTAGATTACTTATAATACCTAATACAATCAATGTAAATGTTACATAAAAGTTGTTATGGTGTATGGTTTTTTATTTGTATTTTTTAATTGTTGTATTGTTATTATTTATTTTTTGTGAATATTTTTGATCTGCAGTTGGTAGAATCTGCAGATGTGGAATGCACAGATACAGAGGGCCAACTGTTCATATTTAATGTAAGGATAATTTATAAAATGTCTTTTGCATTAAGTGACATATTTAATCTTTCCAGTGTTCTGCATTTATTCGGGCAGATCCAGGTTTCCATCTGGTATCATTTCCTTTCAATCTCAAGAATTTCCTTCAGCATTCCTTGCATTTCTGCTTTACTGGCGACAAATTCTCTCATCTTTTGTGTATAAGAAAATGTTTTTCTTTTCCTGCAATCTTTTATTAATATTATCATTTGCTATAGAGTTCTATGTTGACAGGTATTTCACACTTTAAAAATATCTTTCCAATGTAATCTTCTCTCTTTTTCTTTTTCCTTTTTATTATAATGAAAAATCAGCTGACATGACTATCATTGATCCCTTTAATAACTTAACATATCTTTTCTCTCTGGCTTTCTTTAAGATTCTTCATATATCTTTATGATTATGTATGGTTTTCTTTGTATTTTTCCTGCTTGAAGTGTATTGCACTTTATGCATCAGTGGCTTGCTGTTTTTGATAAAAATCAGGGAAATTTTACCTAATATTTTTTCAAATACATTTTTCTGCCTCCTTCTCTATATCCTGTCTTTCTGAGGGTCCTATTATATGTTTATTTGATCACTTCGTACTGTTCCAATGGACATTGAGGCTCTGTTCATTTCCTTCAGTCTTGTTTTCTTCTCTGTACTCTGTTTGGATGATTTCTCTTGCCCTGTCTCTAAATTCTTTGTCTTTCATTATGTCCAAACTGCAGCTAATCCTATCCAAATAATTTTTCATTGCATGTGTTGATTTATTCACTTCTAAGATTCTCATTTAGTTCTTTTTTGTTTGTTTGTTTTTTAGAGATGTGGTCTCACTCTCTAACCCAGGCTGTAGTGCAGTGGCATGATCGTAATTCACTCTAACCTGGGCTCAAGCGATCCTCCTGCCTCAGCCTCTTGGGTAGCTGGGATTACAGGTGCATACCACCACTCCTGGCTAATTTTTAAAATTTTTTGGAGAGATGGGATCTCATTATGTTGTCCATGCTGGTTTCGAACTCCTGGGCTCAAGCCATCCTCCCACTTCGGCCACCCAAAGTGCTGGGATTACAAGTGTGAGATCTCTTTTGAAATTCCCTGTCACTTTGTCATTATATCCATCTTTTCCTACAGATTCTGTAACATGCCCATCATAATTATTTTCAGATCTTTATATGATAATTCTGAGTCACTCATGAATCCGTTTCTATTACCTTACTTTTCACTTCAGTATGAGTCTCATTTTTTTTTCTTTCTTTGCCTTTCTTGTAATATTTGATTACATCCTAGGCATTGTGCTAAAAAAATCAGTAGAGGCTAGAAAGGGCTTGTTTCTTCAAAGTTTAATTTTTTTAAAAGTTTCTTTGTGTCCAAAGTTATTCAAGGATTTAAAGAAAAAGCATGGTTATTTATTGTTACTTTGTCAGACTGAAGATTTTGCAAATCCTTCTTCCTCCTTATCAAGTGTGGCTCTCCAAAACAGATTCATTTTTGAGAGGATGTTGAAATTCTTTCCAGTTTCAAATTCTATGTGTTACATTCATAAAGGACAAATGCTAACAATAGAACAGGGGCACATTGACTAATTTCTCTACTTGATTATTCAACTTAAATAGAGGAAAGAACAAATATGTTATTCATATACTTTCTGCACATCCACTGTTGAATAGCTATTGAAATAGCTGAGGAAGGGAGAAACGATGGCAGTTATATATTTACTCTTGTGGGAAACTACCTTGTTTTTGACCTTCGGCTGTACCAGGTGCTCCAACTCTTTGTGAAAACTCTTAAGTTAGCCACTTATGAACTGATTTACAGCTCTGAAAAGTGACTAACAAACACTTAAAAGCTCTTGGGTGAGGTAAAAGGTGACTCTACCTATTATTCATATTCTTTGCTCAGGAACGAAGATCTGTCACCTGGTCGGCCTGTCTGTAGTGTTCCCATTGTGCAATCTTATCCCCTTCTAGGTCTTTAGTCTGCCCATCTGCTTTTCTGATGGCTAATATTTCAATGTCTAGTTTGTAGTTTTAACTGTCTGCTCCATGGTAATTGGATCTGCCTATTTCCAGCCTCCATTTGGCTCTTGACTTTGGACTGTCCAGGTTTCATTACTTGTATGTGGTTTAGCTTATACTGACTAAAAGTTGCTGTATCTTTCTTCAGACTCCAACAATCTGTATCTCTCTCGCCTCTAAACCTTACTGAACTTTTCTCAGTCCCTGAAACTTGCTTTACACTTTTAGTCAATGTCTTGATGATAGTTTAAAAAATAACATAAATGGGAAAGAATGCTTCCTGAAATTAATTCTAGTCTTTACGTTAACATTTACTTACAAAGTTTTTTACTGCTATATTTTCACCTCAATATTTAAAATATAGAACAAATAAATAATGAGAAATAGAGAATATCTTCCAAGTAATTTATGTTTGTTTTTTAATCTCTGACAGCATTAAATTTGATACCTGCTGGTTTATATATATTGCAGACGTTTCCTTACGTTTTTGTTTCAATCTCTGCAAAAGACATTGTTTTACTTTTTTGATACTAGTGTCCAAATTGCAGGTATCAGATGCACTTGGAGAACATAAGCATTTTACACCTTTGTAACTTTATATGGCAGTAAATTTCATTCACACGTGCATGCACACATACACACATAAACACACATCTCAACTTGTTGTAAAATACAAAATATGGTCAATTGATTTGGTGGTCTTTTTTTTTTTTTTGAGACATTGTCTCACTCTTTTGCCTGGGCTAGAGTGAGTGCCATGGCGTCAGCCTAGCTCACAGTAACCTCAAACTCCTGGGTTCAAGCAATCCTTCTGCCTCAGCCTCCCGAGTAGCTGGGACTACCGGCATGTGCCACCATGCCTGGCTAATTTTTTCTGTATATTTTTAGTTATCCGATTAATTTCTTTGTATTTTTAGTAGAGACGGGGTCTCGCTCTTGCTTAGGCTGGTCTCGAACTCCTGAGCTCAAACAATCCACCTGCCTTGGCCTCCCAGAGTGCTAGGATTACAGGCGTGAGCCACCGCGTCCGGCTTGGTGGTCTTTTTTATTTCAAAATATTAACAGGGTACGAATGTTTTTGTTACATGGATAGCCGTTATAATGCTTGATCAGGGCTATTAGTGTGCCCATCACCTGAATAGTGTTCACTGTACCTGTTAGATTAGTTTTTAATCCCCCCATTTTCTCCCCTCCCCCTTTCTTGATTGCCAGTGACTTTTACTTTTTCTGTGCCAATGTGTGCCCACTGTTTAGTTCCAGATTATTAGAGAGTAAATGTGGTGTTTGTTTTTCCATTCCTGAGATACTTAGGACAATGGTCTCCAGTTCCATCCAAATTGCTGCAGAAGACATTAATTCATTTTTTTTATGGCTAAGTAGTACTCCATGGTGTATATATACCACATTTTGTTAAACTACTCAGAAATTGATGGACACTTAAGTTGATTACACATCTTTGTGATTGTGAATTGTACTGCAATAAACATTCAAGTGCCAGTGTCTTTTTGATAAAATGACTTATTATCCTTTGGGTAGATACCCAATAGTGGGATTCCTGGGTCAAATGGTAAGTCTGTATTTATTATTTTGAGGAATCTCTATACAGTTTTCCATAGAGGTTGTAATAATTTGCAGTTCCACCAACAGTGTATAAGTGTTTCTTTCTGCAGCCACGTTAGCATCTATTGTTGACTTTTTAATAATAACTATTTGGCAGGGGTAAGGTGATATCTCATTGTGATTTTAATTTCATTTCCCTGATGATTTGTGAGTTTAATTAGTGAGCCTGATGATTGCGATTTGGTGTTCTTTATACATAATGATAATAACATAATGCTATGTAATTTAATTTCTTCAGTTTAAATTTGTATTTAATTACTTAGCTTTGATTAAATTGATGAAATTCACTTGTTGGTAGCCATTCTTATAGTGTATGGCCATGAAAAATTATATTGTAGTTTATGAAAGAACAAAATTTGCATTCGAATAATAATACGGTCAAAGTTAAAATCATCTACCCAAAGAACCTAGATATTGTGATAATGGTTATAGATTGTACATTGCTGAGAGTTACTCTTAAAATTTTTGAAGTTTTATAAATCTAATTGAAAATGTTTGTATGTACTAAATGATACCAAAATAGTAGTACCACTATTGATTGAATGCAAACCTATTGTAGTAATATATGACTTTAATTACAAAAGAGATCTTTGGTGCATTTGTTGATATAATCTTTGTTGAGGTCTTGGTTATTACTATGCTTTTGTGCTGTTATCTTCACGAAAGGCTATGATTGTCTGTCTCAAGAAAGCTATTTGTGGTTCCAAAAAAACAAACAAGCAAAACAAAAGCAAAAACTCTTCTTCCATAATTCCTTTTCTTGAAGTTTTACATACTGAGGCTATGTTTACATGATAAAAAATCCTGATATTTTTTGGTCAAAGTGATCCAAAAACCAATCATATTTCAAAAATTTCAGCCACTTAGGATTGTTGGGCCTTGTGACAAATGAGACCGCTGATTGATAAACTAAACAAATTGCTTTCAGTAGGTTATTATTGCCTTCCCAAGACCTACATCCTGATGATTTCCCCCCTGATGACAACAACTTCTTCATAGTGGATCCATTGTTAATATTTTCATAAAAGGCTCAACTTAAGTTACATGTAATATAAGCACCATCAGATGCCCTGTATCCTTCCTAGTGGGAGCCTAGTTTTACATGAATACACTTGGTCTTATCTATAGCCACAGTTTTGCCATGCTCAAGGCTGTAGTTATTAAGCCACAGATGCCAGGCTTCTTAAGAACTATTTTCCAGTGCTGTCAACAAACTCCTTCCTTCTGGATTCTTTAGGGAGCAGCGCTGGCAGCTGTGCATATGTTTTGGGGTCCTCCATTCAGTTAAACTTCCAATGCTGGGCTCCCATTTTCCTGGCTCTGTTGAGCTGGCTCAAAGAAACAAAATGGTATTCCCACATGTCCCTTACTGTTTTCTTGGCAAATCTCTCCACCTCCCTTAACCTCCTGGACTCTAGCATGCAAGAGACAAACTTCCTTTGTGAAAGTTCCCTCCCTCAGAGGCTGGATTAATAGTGTTGATTCTAAAGCAAAATGTCTTTTTAAAAGTTCTCTTTTAAAGCTGAAGTTAACTTGTCTTAGAGCTATAGTTGCATACTCCAAAATATTATGCATATGGTGAATTGCAGTAAAAGGCAACACAAAAGACTGACCTTGATTTACTAATTCTAGTGTCAAATTTTACAAATGGTTCAGATATCATTAGGAAGTGACTGTTCACTGGGTGATCCTTTTCTCTTTTTCATAAAGACTTTTATGTTAAGGCCAACCAACTATAATCTTAGCAGACACAATACATTTCTTTTTACTTCTAAATGAAGTTTAACTCTAATAAACTAAAGCTGAGAAAGGAAATATTCTGTTTTTACATTACTGTTGCCATAATTTAAATCATGTGTAACTATTTTTCAGAGATTAGTGTAGCTAAAGAGGAAGACCTTAGAGTATGTCAAGGATCCACAGTTAGTATTTGAACAGGAACTTTGAAATGGAGCTGGTATGGGCATGTTAAATAAATGACAAGCTATATCAATATTCATTATGGTCTAGTTGTGATTACATCTTATTTAAGAGCATATTAACAACATAGGTATGTCTGTGCCATTCCTGAAAAGAGGAATCTGAGCCAATTGTTGCACAAGCTCTTACAAGGTCAACAAAACTGGGGGAGGTGAGGCAGGAGGAAAGACTGTATCTGTGTTTCTTTCTCTGCTCTTAAATTGGTTTCTGATGATCTAAATCCTTCAGTCCATTACCAGAGAGTGAAAACAGGGGAAGGTGGTATTCATCCAACTTTGTTGTAAGACCTTATTCAATGATTTTAACATTCAGTGATATCAACAAGGGCACTATGTTCAATTTCCATTGAATGATTTTCAGTTTCTTTACATAAAAGAATGGAATCTCATAGCATTATGTTGAGTGTAACCAGCACTATTTTGGGTGGGGATACAGAGTCAAGTTTGGATGACCTGTCATGGTGTTCCACAAGGAGCTAGAAAATTCTAATTGTCTATATTTGCTTTATTCACCTTTACCTAAATAAATGGGGGAAATCTTTATAAATAAAATGCTTAATGTGGCTAGATAAGCAGTATTATTTACATTTTAAATCTTATTGCACCAGATATCATTACCCACCTTTCCCCAACCAAAAACAACTAAAAAACCTTAACAGGGTCCAACAGAGAACACAATTGCTTCAAGCAATGATTTTTAAAAATGAAATTTGACTATAATAGGAGAACATTAGGATCTTCTCACCAATTAAATATTTCAAGATTGTTATTTTTTTACCATATTTCTGACTACTTGACCTCTGTGCAACTGAATATAAAGAATCAGAAGTTTATTACTGTAAATATATTTTTTAAATGTGTTAAACTAACTAATGCGTGCTTTATTTTCATTACTCTTTGATTCTGTCACAAGGTAAAAGACTTGTTCACATGGCAAGTAAGTTTATTGGGAGGTTGAAAAGGGCACTTATGAGCAAACCAATTTGTTGGGAGAAAAACTGTGCTATCTTAGCATAGTTATGTAAATTATAGGTACCAGCTGCTTTCAATACTTCTTTTTACCGGAGCCAAATAGTCTGTGCACAGATCTGTTTGATAATTACGGTTATCACTAAGTAGCAAAATAAGTTAAAATATCCCCAACTTTTCTTCTTACAACAAAGCAACAACAAAAATCTCAATTTATATTTAGGTAAAGAGTGTTTCTTAAAGTCATTTTCAAAATCGGTAATGCATCAATATGCATTTGGAGTAGCTGAGATTTTTTTGGCTTCCAGTGAAATATTTCAAGCACATAGAACATTGCATATGAATTTTCAATTCAGCAAATGTATTGTAAGTAATAATTCAACCATCACATCTTCACTTGGAAATATATACTGTAGAATTTTTCCATGCTGTTCTTGGTTTTGATAAATATTATTTCACTGAGCATTGATACTTTAGTACATTTAGAAATACTTTAATGTTGATACTTAGGCATTGGAAGGTAATTACTGAGCTCTAAATTAGCAATGCACTAAAAGAGAAATTTTAAAAACAAAATCGCAATCAGCCGCTCTGACATGCTCAATTAGTCTTTGGATAGTAAGCAGTTTTATTATACATAAAACATTTTTCTCCACAGGATATATTTCTTTGATTTTGTTCTTATAGTTTCCCAAAATAGTTATTTAAAAAAATAAGTAAAAAAATCTTATATTTGATCAACTACTTCTAACAAAGAAACATAATCATCTCATCTCTTATTATCAGTTTATAAATGGCACATAGACTTTTGATTCTCTGCATTGCAATTATAGTATTATCCAGAATAAATAAATCAAAATTAGTAAGTGGCTAACCAGACTACTGGGTATTACAGGTAGTGTTAGTTTAAGCTCTAGTTCATTGCTTAATGTTTTTAAAAGTCTGTCCAATCTTTGCTTCTCCGTTTTGGATTCTGTATTTATTGGCTGATTCTGGTATACAATTTGTTCTTACTATATCACTCTCATCAGTGGTGATTAGGCCCTTATTTTCCATAATTTTGAAAACTAGATTAGTGTGTATAGTTGGAATTGGCAGTGGTTCTTATCACCCATTTACTACCCGCTTGGCCGTGGGGGTGTTAGAGAAATGAAAATATACATTTCTGTTGTCCATGGGACAATTTTAATGAATGTGACAAGTAAAATGATCAGCTTATTTTGCACTTTCTGAATTTTCTGTACCGATCATTGCCATAGCAATAGACTTAGCTTATGTGAAGTATGTGAAGTCAAAAAATGAGTGTTTAAAGTGGTTCCAGTGATTTGTTTACTGCCTGCCCTTTATTTGCCTGGGGAGAGTTTCACTGTGTATATAAGGAATATAAAAATAAATTTGACATTTTGATATGTTTGTTCAGAAAATGTGAATTTCATCAGTTATGAAAATAGACTAGTCTAAAATAATTGGATTCCTTTTCTTCAAATCCATTTTTACATGTGTCATTGGTTTTCTTTCCTGGGTGCCACATGGCTATATTTGACAATGAAATAGTCTTCCACATGGTGGAACCAGAAAACATCATTTCTTTCCTTTAAACTAAGGAGAAATGTTCATAACACAACAATCTAAACAACAACAAGAAAGTGGGGGTGTGAGCATTCAGTACTTGAAACACTAACTGCTACTTTGGGTGATGTTAAAATACTGTCAAAGCTCTATTATTAGTCATATTCATGACTGAAGAGAATATAAAACTTGAAAAGAGATTTTAAGATCAGATTATTAAAATAAAAATTATATCACCATTAAGTTGATATAAATCCACAGAAAAGTACCATAGGGTGCATTCACTTAGATTAATTGCTTGTTCTTCATAACCTAGAATAAAATATAAAGCAACTAGTTTTTCCATGTTTTACAATAGAAAAAAATCAAAATTGTCTTGAATAATATGGCATTTGTTTCACTGTAACAGTCTAATATGCTCATACATTAAAAGGGATTTAGTAAGACTATCATATGTACTCCAAAGTTTGAGAAAACATATTTGTGTTCGCAAAATAAAAAACATTATCTAATATCATTAGTATTATATGAGAAAATAATAAACTGAGTCACTGAATTTTTCATTGTGCATGTTTGTGAGACTAGTCTACTGACTTTTGAGTTCTTTGAAAAACAGTAAATAGATTATTTTAAGAAACTCACTGGAAAATATTCAGAAGAAATACCTGTTCTTGAGCCAAGGAAAAATCTGGTTCAAGTGGTATAATATACAACAATTCTTAATGCTAGACAATAAGGAATACAGAAAAATGCTAAACAAATTCCCTGTCAAGAAGCTTAGGACTCAGCGTGAAAAACAGATACCTCTGTAAGAATAACAGTCTCATGTTAAAGCATTTTCCACACTGTTTCTTCAAATCAAAGATTCCATCAATTGTAGGGCAGAATCTAGTTTGCGTGTTTCTAAGAAAGAAGGTGTTCCGAAGTCTAATCGGCAACTTCCCACAAAAATCTGGGGTGCCAAATCTGAGGCCCTTGAGAGAAGGAAGAACTTTCAGCTAAGACCAAACTAGAGTAATGGCCAGAGGGAGAGGTAAAGAGCCAGGGCAATGTCTAGTCACAAACCTATTTTATCATTCTTTCCTGCCACTGTACGTCAGACACTACATAAGTGTAGAGGACAAAATGGTAAGTAAAAATCACCACATACTTGGGGAGGGGAGAGGAAGACATTAATTATTCATAAATATTATATAATAAATCATTTATAGGATTTGTCATCATATAAATAAAAATAACAAAAACAAATAATCATACTAAGAGGTGTATCATTACAAATGGAGATGAGTTCTCAGAAACAGGGATTGTCAGATCTCTAGGAACATATTACAGAGTATCTCAACCTGTTTGTGATGCTAGCACAAACTACCACAGACTGGGTAATGTATAGCAAATAGAAATTTAGTTTTTCACAGTTCTAGAGGCTGAGAAGTCCAAGATCAAGGCATCAGCAGGTGTGGTTGTCTGGTGAGAGCTCTATCTGTGTTTAAGATGGTGCCTTGCTGCTGCCTCCACCTGAGGGAAGGAACACTGTGTCCTCATGTGGTGGAAGGCAGAAGGGCAAACCAGCCCAAGCCTGGGTGAAGCCTCTTGTATTAGGGCTTTAATCCCATTCGTGACACAGAATACTTCAGATACCAGATGTTTGTTGTTTTTCCACATGAAACAATTCTCCAATTCTTTGCAGATAGCTGCTTTGTGCCCTACAATTTAACTCGATTCTGATACTCTCTACCTAGCGAAAGAATCAGAACTCACCTGTGCTTCTGACCAATTGGCTATAAATGAGAGGTTATCAGGCCCCCCTCCTCATGTTTGATCATTTGCTAGGAGGGTTCTCACAGAACTCCGGGAAACAATTTACTGGCTAGATTACTGGTTTATTATAAAGAACACAATGTAGGAACAGCCAGATGGAAGAGATACATAGGACAAGGTATAGGGAGGGGTACACAATGCTTCCATGCCCTCTTCAATCATGCCTCCCTCCAAGTATGCTACCCTCCCACTCCTCCACATGTTCACCAGCCTGGAAGCTCTCCAAACCCTTTCCTTTTTGGTCCTTATGGAGGTTCCATTATGGCGGTGTGATTGAACCATTGGCCATTGGTAATTAACTCAACTGCCAGCCCCTCTCTCCTCTCTGGGGATTGGAAGGTACGACTGAAAGTTCCAACCCTCTAATCCTGTTGTTGGTTCCTCTGGCAGCCAGCCCAATACTGAGGCTATGGAGGAGCCCCCAGCCACCCATCATGTTAGTAACATACAAAAAGACACTTCATTTCAGATAATCAAAGGGTTTTAGAAGGCGTGCTAGGAAACAAAAGCACAGACAAAATACATATTTCTTTTTTATGTCATAGGTGGGCAGAGACCAGATTGTGCAGTTTTCTAGTCTTAAATGCTTGTTCCTTCATGTCATATTGTCTGGGGTGGAATCCCAGCACTGCCACTTGCTAGATTTGACCTTAAGCAAGTTCTTTAATCTTTCTGTGCCTCAATTTTTTCATTCGTGAGATAGAGGTAATAATATTATCTGCCTAATAGAAGTTGTTAAGATGACGTGAATAATAAAATATTAGGTTTTATTATTATTTGTGCTATATTATTTTTATGTATTATATTTATGGTATAACATGGTTTAATACTATTGTTCGTCACTTTTTTTTATGGCAGCCTGAGTAGACTACTAGAGGGGAGTATGTTGGAGGAAGAAAGGGACAAGATGACTGAATGTATATGCAAGGAAGTGAATAAAATGTGGGCTTGAAATGTAACCTAGATAAGATGGAAAGTGAGCATAGTGGTGGGGGTGAATGATGAATAGAAAATATTAAATAAGATCAATGGATTGCAAGTCCCAGTGCGGTTGAAGCTTAAACTGGAAAGATAGGACAGTAGGAGAGTTGGAGAGTTGACACTGAGATTATGGAGGTGATGCTGTTACTGGTAATGACGGGGTTTAGGGATATGACTGTAAAAAGAAGACAAATGTATGGAAGGCAAGGAGTCAGAGAACTGAGAAACCAAGATATTGAATGGATTGTCTGGATATTAGAATCACTGAGAATAATTACCGGAGGAGTGGTGGGAAGAAAGGCAGAAATTCAAAAGGCAAAGTATTCAAAAAATGGATACAAATATCTGGGCATAAGTTTGAGTGATATTTAGAAGCAAACTCTACAGGAATTGGCCATAAATTAAAATGAGTTGGAGGAAGGTTAGGGAGAGGGAGCCGTTAAGGACAATTCAATGGTTTCTGACTTGAGACATGAGAAGAATCATGGTATCATTGCAAAGCTAGAGAAGGCTGGGAGAAGATTGAGAGATTGATCTTGGGTATATTGAATTCTTTTTTTTTGTTTGTTTTTTGAGACAGAGTCTCACTCTGTTGCCTGGGCTAGGGTGCCATGGCGTCAGCCCAGCTCACAGCAACCTCAAACTCCTGGGCTCAAATGATCCTCTTTCCTCAGCCTCCAAAGTAGCTGGGACTACAGGCATGTGCCACCATGCCTGGCTAATTTTTTCTGTATGTTTTTAGTTGTCCAGCTAATTTTTTTCTATTTTTTCAGTAGAGACGGGGTCTCGCTCTTGTTCAGGCTGGTCTTGAACTCCTGAGCTCAAATGATCTGCCCGCCTCGGCCTTCCAGAGTCCTAGGATTGCAGGCGTGAGCCACCGCACCCAGCCCGGGTATATTGAATTTTAAGTGATCTTGATATAGTCAAGTGATACTGAATAGGTGGGAAGATATATTGCTCAGAGAAGAGTTCATTCGGGAACTAGAAATCTGTGGAGTCTCACATCATGGGTGATGGCTGAATTCGTGAGTGATGGCATTGCCTGGCAAACGTGGAAGGTGGAGAGAAGGCTAAGACTTGACCTTGAGTAACTTCAACATTTATTGAGCAGACTCAGTATGAGCCTTCAGGAGAGATTGATTAGTGAGTGGAAAGAGAGATAGGAAAACTAGGAGAGTTATGAAGTCATAGAAGCCAAGGGAAGAGTCTTGTAAAAAGGAAGATGTAGTCGATAATGTTAAAAGCTAATGAGGGACCAGCAGGCTGAGAGAATAAAAATGTCCTTGGATTCAGTGGCGTGGAGGCCATAGGTGACCTTCATAAGAGCTTTTTAGTGTACTAATGAGCTTGGAAAAGAAATTAGAGGTTGTTGACTGTGGCAGAGGTGAGGAAAAGGATAGACCACATTTTTAAGAATTTTGGCTATTAAAAAGGGACAGAAAAAAGTATGGCAGCTGCAGGGATTGATGGGATTGAGGATGGAGATTATTTATATATTAATATTGTATTTATATTTTTTAATGGCAGAAATTTGAGCCTATTTCAATCTCAATGAGATGCATGTAATTGGGGGGGGAATTTTAATATGCATTTAACATATTTGTGTGAAAAGTTTGATGAGTGATAGCAGAAAAGTAGGAGGGGCTGAAATCCAAACTGAAGGTGTTGCAACAGATATTAGGAGGACCAACACCTTCTCCAGTGTAATAGAAAGAAGATTGAGCCATATTGTCTCCAGGACTTAGTCGTAGGCATCTAACTGTGTTCTATCTTCTCTTTTTCTGGGTGAGCCAATCCTTTTTTTACTAGAAAGTGTTGCAGGGGTGGGTGCATTGGGCTTTGGGCTCTCAAAGCAGCAGAGAAGAAACAAGAAGACCAGCTCTCCCTGCTGCTGTAGGCAGGTTTGTGAGGTGTGATAGAGGAAACAGCTACCACTGGAGCAGATTGTGGGAGAAGCAACCTTGCAAGGTTTCAGAGAAGGAAAGGGTGGCACTCAGAAAAGACAAGAAAATGTAAGGGAGTTTGATGTTCCTGAGGACACAATGGAAGGTTTGGGTGGGTCATGATGATTGAGAAAAAGTTTGCTGATATTGGCAAGAAGATCATCTTCAACCTGAGATCAAGCAGTTTCAGAAACAGTTTACCAGAATGGTGGAGGTCACTACAGAAGATTAGAAAGTGAAAGGCTGACCCTTTGGTTGTAAGAGAAAAGAGGAAGAAGGAATTCAAGTCTGTTTTTATTGTTTTTTATAATCCAGCTAATTACCTATGAGATATTACTTCCATTTGTTTCCTTAACATACATGAATGAACTCTACTCAGAATGACTTCCTTCTGCAGTACTTTCTAAAATCCTTTCTTCTTTGAGAATATGCCTTTTCCTCTGCCCAAACTGCTCTCTAAATCCTTTTTCTACCTATATGAACACAACTCTTCTGGTAAGACCCGTTAACATCTACTTCTCCAATTCCTCTCTTACAATATTTTTTTCACTGTGAAATAATTCATGTTTATTGTGAAACCATTTGGAAAATATATTAAATTATAAATTAAAAATAAAATAATCCACATACTACCTTCCCTTAGATATATCATACTGTACATATTATTAACATTACCACTTTAAAAATTAAAATTATAAGGATTTTCTGTTTCACTTAAAGATGTATAATACCAAATTTTTAATGATTGTCTAATATTCCATTGTATAAAATGTCCCACAATTTATTAACCATTCTGCTAATATTAGCTAATTAGGTAATTGCTGTTTTTCCCATTATAAACAAAACATTATTTTGAAAATAATTGCTTGTATTCATAGTTAATAACATCTTTAGGACAAAAATTCTTTAAATACATTAGGAATGCAGAAGGTGTCAATGTTTTTTAAAGACTCTGGATAAATAGAGAGATTTTCCAGAAAAGCTGTAATATTAATAAATTATCCCTCTATAAGCACCTTTTTACTATGTAAGGTATCACTCAATTGTCAGCAGTATCTTTAAATACTCCAATTTCCTGGGTGTAAAAATGGCTTCTCATTGGGATTTTCAGGTGTGTTTATTTGATCACTAATTAAGTTGAATATTTTTTCTTATAGCTATTGGTCACTAGATGTTTGCTTCTTTGTATTGCTTAGTCATGCTCTTTACCCATGAAACATAATATCATCGTTGAATTATAAAAGATTTTTAGTATTGTTAATCTAATCATAAAAGTTCTTTACATGCTAATTATATTGCCTTGAATTCTATATTTATTATTTTCATCCTAATTATTGTTTTCCCAGTCAATTATGCTGACTCTATCATAATTTTACTAAATTCTTCTTTTTCAGAAGTCCTAAAGCACTCCATAGTCTCAGTATATATACAATATTAATATTTCGGTCTCTGTTGTCCTGGGTTGTTCACTAACAGTTTCGTTCATATTAACCTTTTATTGCCAGATAGATACTAAGTACCTTAAGAACAAGAACAGGGAGTATGTTTATCACTATTCCTGGATTTCTAATTGGTGTTGTGTTATTAGACTTCTAATTTGCTTCTGAGATTATATATTAGATTATTAATCTGAGATTATTGTATATACTCACCAAAATATATAGCAAATTAACTCATCATGTGTTAATGGCCATATCTTGGAAAAATGTATATAGGTTTAAAGACCTAGAGAATAGATGAGTTTTCTCAATATCTTTTTGCTTGCTGTGAAAGGTTTAAAAAAAGAACCTCTGGGGTATATTAAAGTTATTTCAAAAGTTTTAGGATTGTGTATTAAAGAAACATTCTCTTTTGAACATGTTACTTGAACCATAGTTAAGTGAAGGGTAGTGTAAAGCATGTGATAAATGCTTATTTTTCACGTCAAACAACCCAATTTTTCTGAGCATGCTGCTGGCTTTGCAAGGATTTATAGTTCTCTGTCTTCATGCCGGAGTTACTTCAGCTTTCCGTGATGCATTCCAACTAATCTGGAGGTTAAGGCATTTCTTGATCATGGATAGATCCGATTGCTACTCAGCCCTGGAATTCTTTATAAAATTCCAAAACATAGGCTAGGAATTGACTTAGGGAATCCAATAAAGTTGCAAGTCTTGGCAGTCATCCAAGCTAAATTTATAGACTGGAAGAAATATGGGCTTTCCATTGTTCTCTTTTTCACCTTTCTGGGGTTTCTTTTGTGTGTACGTGAGTTTGTGAGTGTAAATTTATCATTTTGCTGACATTGGAGTGGAAATAACCATTGAAGGGATCCAGTTAAAGAATTTTCACTTTGGATCTTCCCTGGTCTTTCCGAACTTTGACCCAAACCTGCACCAAGAGTGAATTCCTTCTTCCTCATAGGATGTTGATGTCATAAAATAAGAAGCTGTTCTTAAAAGTGAATCATGTTAGTTTAACAGCTGATGTGTGTGCTTGCCCGTTAGGTACAACTTCCGAATCCTTGTTCTTCCCCTGACTCTGTGGGAGCCTTCTTTTTGAGACATAATCTGAGAAAACGTGATCTTATATATTGTTTCTGTTCATTCTATGATTGGTAATGGAGGCACAAAGACAAGCTCAGAAGAGTCTAAGAGACTTCAGTTTTTTGTGTGTGTACGCCTAATGCTCCATAGTGCGTGGAGATCCAAGCAATCCCTCCTTATATCTGACCGTTGAAAACCTGTCTTGTTCTTACAGAATGGGTTTGCTGTTGTGAGGCCCCCTGGCCATCACGCTGAGGAATCCACAGCCATGTAAGTACCAGGGACTGTTGCCCATCTCGAAGCGCCACGGTTCCTGGCGGTCACCTGCCCCGTGCATGTTTCTGAAGCCTCTAATTGTTAGCAGATGGACTGAAAAATCTTGCGAGGTACTCCCAGAAGCAGATTTATAGCTTCAGAGATCATATAGCATTTTAAAAAATGCTCTGAACATTATTTATAATGGTTTTCCTGGATGATTTGCTTTCTTATTTCTCTGTTCTTCTCTATTCCGCAGGGGGTTCTGCTTTTTTAATTCAGTTGCAATTACCGCCAAATACTTGAGAGACCAACTAAATATAAGCAAGATATTGATTGTAGATCTGGTATGTATTCCTGGCCAGAGCTGCATTTCAGTGACTCTAGATAAAAGGGAGTGGATTTGTGTTTCTCTGTTAGGTTGTCTTGCTTTTAGCACTTGCAAACAACTGAAGGGTGCGTTTCCTTTGAATGTGGAAACTCATTAAATTCAGGATTGCAGTTCTGAAACCATAAACATTCACGTTTCACTTTCATGGTGTTAACTGCAATTTAATGAGAAGAAGGCGCAGATCAGGGCAACTTTTATGATCCTTAAATGAATTGATACTTCCACAGTTAAAATAACCCAACAGAACCTGAATTTACTTTTCCCTACAGAATATAGACTACATAGTCAGATGTGCTGGAAAGAATGCTGTTGCTTTGGTAACCAATTGGCCACTTCCCCTGGCTAGCAATCATGTTGCTTGTTGTGCAACAGTGGTATTATTAAAACAAGTCAGCATGTCATTCTTACTGAAAAGATCTCAGGTCTCAGATGCCAGTTTGGGATGACTCCCTGCAGGAACCCTGAGTGATTAAAAGTCAGAGCATTAGATTAGTCTTGCATTTTAACATGATGCATTCTTACACAATAGAGTTATAATTTGTTTAACAAATAGTTTGTTTAAAAGCAGATGACACTTGGCATGTTGTCTATAGTATACTCATGAATAATGAGCTGGAGATCTGCCCCATACAAAAAGGACCAACCCAGGAAAGGGCGAAAGAGAGCTGAATGGTGATTTATGAGCCCCGTTTTCAGTTTGCCTCCAGTTCACAAGGAGGTGTAATAGGTTGTCTGACAAAGCATAGACAGGAAATGAACCCTGGCATCCAAACCGAACCTGCTACATCTGCACTTAATTAATTTTTGCAGGTGATAAAAGATTTAAAGGCAAAATATGTTAAAGGTTTTTTTGAAGTTCAAGGCTTAATAGTCTAAATCTTGTTCATATCTGCATTCATAATTAAATCTTATTGGAAGTCGTGGCCTCCCCCTCTAGCCCTTGGATTCAGTTAAGCAGACACACCAAAGGGTTGAGAGAGCACAAGCAAAGCCATGTGAAGAAATACTTAGTTAAGTTAAGATAAAAGGAATGGAAGACTGATACCCATTTGCAGTGCTTGGTTGGAATGGATGTTTTTCACACACTGTATTGTAAACTTTCTGTAAGTACTTTGGTGTGAAGAATTTTGAAACCCAACTATCCATGCACTTTCCAAACATGCTTAAATTCCAATGTATGTCATAGTTTACCGTTGAAGAAATGTTTTGAAGGCCTATATATACTACAGCAGCAGTGTTCTACAATTTCACAAAAATGTGGACATCAGTACCTATTTTTTCATGTATATACAAAATGACATTTTAAGTAATTTATTACTGTTTTGCATAATTTATAAGATATTACATTTTTTAAAATTTAAACACTTCTAGTTCTGTGAGTTCTATGCCATAAAGATAGGCCAAAAACTGAAGAAAGGATAGCAGATGAAGACCAAAGATTGTGGGGGGAAAAAATTTGTCAAAATTTTGTGGGAAGGACAATGGTCAATTGATCAACTGGTTGTCCTATCCTTAAGAATTTTTTAATATTTACTTTCTGAGGAATGTGCTCTGCTACTATTTTATGATTCTGTGAAGATCATAAAAAAAACTGTTGAGTCCCCTTTGAAAGCATATTTGTGATATCCAAACTCGAGGGTAATGAATTGTACAATAGACTTAAAAGCTACGTTAATGCAGTAGAGAAATAAAAGACTGCTGGAGAAAATTTGAGACGATTTTTAAAATAAGTTACTTGGTAGCTCAAAAGGAGTTTCCTGTAAGCTTACTGGCCTTTGATTATGACTTTGCTCCATTATCCAATCATAAAGGATATTGATTTCCCAACAGGCTGTCGTACATGAGAGGTTTTTGTTTCAAATTCTCTAAATATATGAAGTTCTGTCCAAAGGGTTACCTCTGAGATCACCACCAGCCCACTTATTCTTACTTTCAATTCTTCCAAATTCTGCAGCTGCAAGGCTGCTTTGAGGAAATTCCTGTTTCTTCCAGCTGTGGAGAAGGAAGTTTTAAAGTGCCACGTGGCCCTGAGACATCCGTTCTCCCTAGCCGACAGGTCTATTCTGCAAATTAGCAAAAGGAGAAGAGGAGAAGGTGCTTCAATGGCAAAAGAGTTTCTTTCATTTCTACGTATTTCAAGTCATTAACAGTAACTGATGGGTGTGAATTAGTTCCACAAATTCCAGGGCCAATAGATGGCAAAGCTACTCCATTGTCTAGCAGCTAGTTGCATCATTTTTATACGCCCAGGAAATACAGAGCCGGAGTTCTAATTCACCTCCTATTTTGGATCTTAGCCAAATTCAGAGACTTTGAGTATTTTATCCAGGAATGATTCTAGTTGATCTGTGGAGCGCATTCATTCCCTTCTCTTTCTGAGGAAGATTCCAAACACATTCAGATTGGTGTGGAGAGGGAGCAGGTGTACCTGCTTGTCAACTTGCAAGAAACTGGCTTATGTGTTTAGAGCATTAATTTGCCCTAGAAATAGGATTTGCCTGCATGGCTCCTGTAGCTTTTAGACAATGTGACTTTTAGTTTGAAAATAATACCTTTTAGGCTCTGTTTGTAAAAGAAAATTTAATTTGAATGTCCTTAGATTTGGAGAAATTTCACTGTTGATCAAGTACATTCATACCTTTGTCACAAGTGCCTATACTAAATAATTAGGAGTGATAACATTAACTGGTAGAATATATGATTTATTCAAAGCTATTTTAACATAATAATGAAAATATATTGGTTCTAAGTCCTTGTACAGAATTAATTTTCACGGTATAACAGAAACAATTTTCACCAGTAAAATATTTAAATGATTTTTTTAGCATTTCTGAGCATATTTTAGATACAAGGTCCATTTTGAGCCTTTTAATGATTCATTTTATTTCATTTCTCTAGTAATTTCTCACAATCACCAATAATTTTCTTATCTTAGTCTAGTATATATTTGTTACTATGAAGAAATAAACCTCAGATCATATATAAGCAGTCAGTACTTTGTGTGAATATTTTGCAACAAACTGAAAGAAAACAAAACAAAACAAAAGATATTCTCAAGGCTATATAGTAAAATGTTGCCCAAAACAAAAAACAGACTTGGATTTAACCATCATCTCTAAACACTGGGTAAATATGAATATAGAATGAAGGATTGCCTGCATATTAGAATGGATTTGTGTATTTTAATGAATAATATCTGTTGAAAATCATATGCTGTGGACAAGACTGTATTCGTTATTCAAAAAATGAATGCATTAATAAGCAACACACACACTTTTCAAGAATGAATAATTTTATATCTGAGACAACTTATCATCTTATATTTGACTTCCTTAAATAAACCTTTGCAGTGTCCCTAGAGAAATGAAAGCAATCAAGGCAATATTGTTCCTCTTTTCGAATTGTAGATACATTTATGCCCAGAGCAAACTGTGTCTTACCCTGACTAAAATTGCTGTTGTACAGGAAAAATGCAAACATTTCTTTGCTGTTTTTTTCCACATATTTTATTTGTCCATTCTCTAGATATTCAGTAACAAGCCAAAAGATGTTGTGACTTAAATTGTTTCATTTTTGCTTGCATTAGGGAAAATAGTTTTGCTATCTCTTCCTTCCTTTCCTTTGACTATTCAGAAGTTCAGGAATTAATACAAAATATTATTTTTTCCCTGTGTGTATGTCTTTAGCCAGAACAACTTTCTATATGATGCATATCTGCTCCAACATTATGAGTCTTTGATTAATTTTGGATATGTGTACTATTCAAAAGGAGGAGAGGATTACTGTATGTCTACACCATGGAAGGCAAGCTCAGTGTAGATTTTCAGAACCAAAAGGAGGCTTTGGTGGTATCTAGTGAAAGATTACTAGGCTGGAGGTTGGAGTGGAGACAAGTTATATAAGGCTGTTAAGGAGCAATAATAGTTGACAACCTCACCTCAGAGGTTTGTCAAGATTATCCAAGAAATAATGAATGTTAAGTTCAAGCTAACTGTATAATGGTCAAGAGTCTGGCCTTTGGAGTAGGAAGAAATGGATTAAAGACCCAATCTTGCAGTTTACTCTCTGTGTAGTTTTAGAAAATTACTGAAACACTCTAAACCTCAGTTTACTTATATTTTAAATTAGTGGTAACATCACATATCACATATAATTATTAAATAATTCACACTAGGTATTTATGTAGTTTCTGACAGAAATTGTAGGAATCGTTGTTGAAGATAGATTTTTACTGACATAAAATAAAGTACAATAGACATATATAGTTACCATTTATCAGAACTTTTTAATAATAGAACCAGAAACTATATATAAGTTAAAGAACAAAAACAGTTATGGCAATAATATTCTATTGGACACAAAGAATATTCTATTGATTACCAATTCTAAAGATTATCATCTTTTAAGAATGATTATTTTATTTTTATGCAGAAGATACTAGGAAGCATATTAATTTAGGTTAACACCTGATGTCTTTCAGTGAAGACATTTAAAATAATGCTGTTAGTTTTATTTTTCCCACTTCCTATGTTAATTTTGGCATATATCTATATTATAAACAGTAAGAAAAAAGAATAGTCAAGTTTTGAATCATTATCATATGCAAATGTCTTAAGAATTTTTCATTCATTTTAATGACACAAGCTTTTCTTTTCTTTTTTTTTTTCCTTTTTGAGTGGGAACAGGGGATGTTGTGATGGATGATGTGGGGAAAGGAAAATAGGAGGCTGGGAAGAGAGCTGCGATATAGTATTAAAATTAGGCAGATTGCACAAGATTGCATAAAGCTCCATGCCATCTTTCTGCTTTGGCCCAAATGATTTCAGAGCTAATGAACTCATGCTCCTGTGTCTTCAACTCGTGTTGCGATCTTACGAAAATGAAGTATGAAGCTCTTTTTGCATCTGGCATCTCTTTTGAAGTGATCCTAACTGCTGAGGGATTGCTAACTGAACTGAATGCTTCAAGAAAGCCAATTTACTCAGCTGGTTGCAAAGCCTTTGACCTTAATGGTGGGACTTGGCAAATCAATGCATACACGTATGTTTAGTGTTCTGTCAAGAATTGTGAAAATGCTCTGTAAGCCATAGATCCTTCTGTAAAATACTAGTTTGTAGTTTAAACATTAGTCTTTTTTCAGAGGCCAATGAGGCTAGTTAATTAAGCCTGAGGGGTTATGAACTGTTGGCAGTTAATAAGTCATAAAATTCCTCCATAAAACAGGATGCGAGATTCCATCACTGAAGCAAAGAGTACAAAGAGCCGGTGTATAAATATCTAATTGTACCAAAGGACTGGGCTTTCTCAACGACTGCTCATCTGGAGTCTCCAGGGCATGCTCGCTGTGGTTTCCTGATTTTTAGAAGCCAGTTTAAAAAATGAGTGCATTAAAGGGTAATTTGCCTGAAAGTTCAGGAAGTAAAGGGGGTGGTGTGGAAGCAGCAGAATGGGAGAATGAAAAAAGGGGGACGTCGTGAGAAGACAGAAAAGGAGAAAGAGGGTGGGGTGGAAAGACAGGGAAGTAGAAATCAGAAAGGTCGTCTCCACACAGAGTTAGACATGACAGTATTTGTCATCTGTTTTCTTTTCCTTGTAGGATGTTCACCATGGAAACGGTACCCAGCAGGCCTTTTATGCTGACCCCAGCATCCTGTACATTTCACTCCATCGCTATGATGAAGGGAACTTTTTCCCTGGCAGTGGAGCCCCAAATGAGGTTCGGTTTATTTCTTTAGAGCCCCACTTTTATTTGTATCTTTCAGGTAATTGCATTGCATGATTACCCCTAATTTTCTTGTCCTTTGCTGGTGTTTTAAATTACACGAGATTACTGAATTGTCCCATGGGACCAAGAACCAGTGCAGAACAAGTGCATAACCCAGAGCACTGGTTGTCAAGCAAGGTTGGGCTGATTTGACGTGTTGTTTGATGTTTATTTCAAGAGCTCCCATGTGTTTGTTTTCCTCTCTTCTTGCTTTCTTCCAGTTGCCCTCTTCTCTACCCACTGTGGCTTATTTTTCTCTTCCTAGGTTGGAACAGGCCTTGGAGAAGGATACAATATAAATATTGCCTGGACAGGTGGCCTTGATCCCCCCATGGGAGATGTTGAATACTTGGAAGCATTCAGGTTGGTATTTCTTTCCCCCTGAAAGTGGAAAACAAATATCTGTCGAAATAACACCAAATGTGAAAGAGAAAAATGTAAATTTCTAACTAAGGTAAAGTATTGCTACAAAGTCACTTAGGAATATGTGTAAGGAAAAAGGTATATCAAGACCTAGTTTTAGTTATACAGGTATATTCACCAATGGCCCAGACATTTTGCTCCTTCCTGTCCAACAACAGGAGAAAAGAAAAAAGATTTCATTATTAAATAGTTCTGTCTGGAAAAATCTGCCTATTGTAACACGTGACATGATTTACAGTAGACATTAGCATATTAAATGCTCTGAGAAGTCCTTCACTACCTGTTGAATTTTGTTTATCAGATGTTTACCAAACTTCATTGGACCACAGAATCCCTTTTTGATGTAACACCATTTAGCATTCCTAGTTATAAGGAGCTAGTTCATGTTAAGAATGTTGGCCTAGGCTGTCTGATTTGATGGCAGAGTAAATGACTTTTGTATATTTTCCCATTCACATTACAATCTTGGCTAATTTATTGGTTCTTTTCAGTTTCTCTACAACATTCAAGAATAAATGAAATATATTCACATTGCATTCTGCTTCTTTTTTTCAAAGCAAAGAACTTTAAAAATTAAATAAGAAACACATCAAATTAAATTTTTTTTTTTTGAGATAAAGTTTTAAAAATGGGCATTTCTTCTCTGGACTTTAAAAGAAAATCAGGCTCTGCAAAGGTCTCTGTTGTAAAGAAAAATATCAAATTGTGTCAATATGTCCCTCTCTTGCCAGATTTTAGGAAAAGGTTTCAGCCTATTAGTAATACATAAATTCTTGGATGTTTTATTTAGTTGGAAGCAAAAGCAAACGACTGCATGAAAAGAAATTTTAGAAGTATTCATAGTTTTGAAATTTACCATTTATGAATTCCCAAGAAGAAAATCCTGTCAATAGTATATTTGAAACTTAGGGAAATAATGGGAAAATTTTTGAATAAATGAAATTTTGGTGAGTTTCTGCTGTCCTGTATGTAATGCATACTTAATTTTCTCATTTAAAGGTCATTTCTCATTAGAAAACAAGTCCAGGAAAAATGATAGAAAATTAGCAATTTAAATATATATATACACATATATATACATATAGCTATTTAAATATATATATATTTAAAATAAATATATTTGGCTTGGTATTCAAGATACAAAGGAAAATTCTACCCACATTCCAGACATGTATTTTGGGGAAAAATATACACAGAGATGTCTACACTATTTATAGAAAAAAATGGCTGGAATAAATTCATTTACTGTAAACTGGAGTTGTCTATGAGATATTTTGCTTTAATTAGTAGTAAGATAATACAAATATACTAAGAAACTATAGAGGTTTTAATGTTATGAGTTAGTTCTCTTTGTCTCTACTTGCAACTTCACGAACATTATTAATATCTTAAAGAAACACTAAAGAGATAATAGACTTTACTATTATATCACATATGAATTTATTTGTTGCTTCCCAAGTGTACCTGTAATTTCCGTGATACACATTAAGTTCTCAACCTTATCATATGCCTTGATCTCTAATATAGAATTCTCAAAATTTTAAAAATTCTTCTAATACTATTTGTGGTACTATAGTTTTACATAAAAATGAATCATGTATGTACACCAGTGAAGGAAAATTAACATTTTTGCCTGTTTTTTCTCACATCCCAAACTAAATGGTGGATGAGAGTCTTTTTTTAAAAGAACATCTTTGAACATGACCATTTTCACTAAGTAATGTGAAAACATATTAAGTGCACATTATTGTTTTGTGATTGAAATGAAAGTCAATCAGGTACTCCTGAATATGGCTGACTGTCCCCAAGAATGGCACCTTCTCTTTGCCTGGAATGTGGACACTTCATATTAACACACTTTTCTAAACTTCTCAATGTGATCTTCATTACTTGAGCTTAATTAGAAGAGCGGTGGCATTATTTGGCTAGGCTGTAGAAATTTAAGAATGTGGCTTTTAATGTCAATAGTTATTTAAGAACCATATTTAATAATAATCCTGGTAATTTTGAACTGTACCATGTCTGCTGTTGAACATTTATAACATGCCTAAGAGGTGCTTGTGGAATTTGTTATGGATGAGTCAAACAAGTAAGTCATTCATTCAAAACAATTCACTGAACACATATTATATACCAGGCACTGGGATGAGTACTTGGAATTCAGAGCTGTTATTCTCAGGGATCATAAACCAAGTGATACTTAACTGTTCTAGAGAACAGAAGTGCTTAGACAGAGCAGATAAAATGATTAACTCTTCCTGAAGCATTTGAAGAAAGACTTCATAACGTATTGTTCAACCTGTGCTTTCAGGGATGAGTGGGAACTTTCAAGGGGAAAAAGGAATTGGAGTAGGAGGGAATTCATACTGACCGGGCAGAGGGAACAGACTGAAACGCCTAGAGTTATGAAATGATTTTTCTCTGTTGGTTCAAGGAAAGGCATGAGGGTGGGATTGCTGGAAAGAAATGAATCCTACTTTGTAAAGTCTCTTGCAGTCAAAGAATAGCCTGTCTACATACGTGGGCTACAAAGTTTACTCTTTTGTAAATTTGGGCTTCAGTAAGATAGACTCCCAAATAATTTTCAACATGGAATTATTTTATAAGCTTATGCTTCTTAATACAACCCTTGCCTTCCAGTAATGAAACATAAGATCTTTCTGGCATCTGTGTGTGGGTGCAGGAAATGGAGGTGGGGGGAAAAGTAAATAGTGCTTTTTCTTTTTTCTTACTTTTTAATTGTTTCTGGACTGTGATGAGTATCTTTGGAAGGAAAGCCTCTCTCTCTGTGAAGCTACATTTATAGTGGAAGATAAGATGGCTGCTTATTTTACCAGCCAAAATGTGTCATATATATTGCCGTCATGGTTTCCATTATGTGCTTTTTCTGTGGCAAAAAGAAAATTGTAGACAAACCAAACATTTTATGTTTGCTATAAGCTTTAAAGATAATTTTTAAAATATAATAGCATATCTAAATTATTTCAGATGAATGGTTATTTCTTCCAGGCAGTTATCATTTATTCCTGAAATAATTGAAGGGTATACTTAAGATTTTTCATGAGAGTTTTAAAAATATTCAGTAATATCAAATATCTTTTGTGTTCAACTCAGGTGTGTTTCCAAGGTTACCATTTTATGAAATAATTATGGCTATTTTTATTGAGGTTTGCATGCTAGGTCCTAGATTAGAAACTTTATAGGCATTACGGCTAATTCTTCAGTGCTTTGTATGAGTCACAGACCTACTAATTGGAAGGGCCGTGATGTGAACTCAGTTTATGGCTCTAAAATCTATGTTCTTTTTGTCACGTCACATTGCTACGCTCTTCCACTGTTTATGACTTAAAAAACAAGGAGTGATAAAGCACAGTGACCTTTTACCAAGGTGTAAGGCCTTCATGCCCCTCAGCCTCCCAACCTAATGTATTAATACAAATGTGTAGGGCGCAAGGTGGCAAAGAAAGAGTTATTCGATAATATTGGTTGAATGAGTCAATAAATGTATGAATGAGTCAGAGAAGAGAGAGGGAATAATGCTGACTACAATAGGAAAGCTCTGGTATTAACTAAACCTAGCAAAAGTATGAGGGAGCTACATGATATCTCTTGGCTTCTCAAAGAGTATGCTTTACAAAGAACTCTGCATCTATTCATTTAATTATAAGAATATCAGACTCCTCTTTATTCACAAATATTTTCCTGAATGCCTGCTAAGCAATCTCTGTTCCAGTCATTTAAAAAGATTGTTCCAGGGTTTTAATGTTCTCTATGGTCCCTCAATGAGGACTGGGCACATTATTTTTTCTAAAGCCAAATTCTTTAAGAGTCCTGTAAATGTTAAAGTGATTATTCATATAAGACTATTTAAATGGTTTGTTTATAGTGGGCAACAGAAAATATATATCTCATGTTTCTACTTAAATCTAATGAGGAAAACATCTCAAGTGTTTAAAGATAAGTAGCAATTTCCAATGTAAAAGTAAAATATTAGTAGCCCTTGAAATTATGCCTATTTTGTTGAATAAATAAGTGAATGAATAGGTGAATGAATGACGATTCCTGGGTAGCCTTTTAATTTCAGAAAAGAAGTACAAGCCCTCTAAATTTAGAAGGTTTTGATGAAATATTCTCTATACTGATGACTAGTTAAAGAAGTGTCATAGAGTTGTTAATCTGGGTTTCTTAGATGCAAGCGAATTCTGGTTTGAAAAATCATTTCTCCAAGTCGGAATGGTATGGTCTGTAGCTACCTTAATACCTGTTATTGATGAGTATTTCTAAAAGACAAAGGATTTATAAATATCAGCTCTTCAGAGAAGTTCATCTTAGGTGAAAAGTCTGACCCAAAATGATTCTGTTTCACTGAGATTGTCAGTATGGCAACTGAAAAAGAAGGTTTGAGAGAATTGTCTAACCTGGGAAATAAATATTTAGTCAAATTTATTATTATTATTATTATTATTGCAAATGACCTATTTTTTCTTTCATTGACTTATGAAGTATTTATATTTAATCAAAATTTTATGTGCTTGTAAATGTAGGCTTTGCTAAAATATTTCGGCTGTATAACCAACTAGAATTTTTAGAAGACGCTTAGTGTTTTTGCTGTACAGCCAAAGCAGTTGAACCATTTGAGCACATACAAAGAGCTCAAATAGCTTGTATCTCTTTCTCCTGTCTTTGGTTCATACTTACTTGCTTTAATGACATGAGTAAATTTAAAGTTCATTAATACAAAACTGTGTTTGGAAATATGACCAGATAGCATGCCTATTCTTAGTTTATCAGTGAAACAGTCAGTTCTGTTCCTGATTCAGAATCTTTAAAATAGGAGTCATGACTTCCTGTGATTCTTCCTCTGCTTGTGACAAAAATCAAAATATGTATATTTAACTCAGGTGCAGAACAGAATAGAGCCTTTTATTGTCATAGTCATAGAGCAAATGCTCCTGAGGCAACTGTTCAATAATTGTCAGCCTGGAGTTTCCTTAGAGTGGTTGGGTTTTTTCATGGAATGGTGGTAGATAATTTGGGACAGGGCATATAAATAAGCACAATATTTTATTTTCTCTCATTGTTATTTTAAAAAACATGTCATCATTACTTTAATTAATTTTAGAGGATTAACTTCTAAATATTCTTGTCATATGTGTAAACTGAAATAGAGGTTGCTAAATTCCATCTAAGAAATAAATAGGGCCCTAAGTAAATATTTAGGCTCTCTTTTTTGGTAATGACAACTAAGTAAATATTTTTTTATGGTTACTGTTCTTGTTTTCATTATATTTAATGTAATTTTATGCTAAATGAATGGGAAATAATATCACAGTAAAAATAACATATAATGATAATAGTAGTATAGTAATATAGAACATTCACTAAGGATTTGGTTTTTGCTAGTTTCTCATTTTTAAAAAAATTTTTACAAGTTCTTGAGTTAAGTGCCCTCATTTTCCAGATGAGGATACCTTTTGAGTTTCAGTAGGTTTCTGATGCTGCACAGCTGATAAAAGGTGATCAGGGATTCAGTGGCAGCCGGTGTGATCGTGGAGACAGTACTCTTTTGGCCCCAAGCTATAAAATATAGTTTGAGGATGACAATACAATAATATAGTGAGAAACTCTTTGTAGATGCATGTTAGTCTAGCCAATATTTGGCTTGAACATCTAAATTGATAGCACTATTTTAAAATTGAAAAATAACTCTTAGATTTTCACAACCTTTGCATTATGTAATATTTCCAAGCCACTTCAACTTGTGCCTTTCTGTAATCTGACATAATAAGAGAGCTTATCAAATTAAACCCCTGTAATTTTTTTTCCTTTGGATAACCAGTGGGGAATATATTTTTCCGTCTTTGTTAAAAGAAATCTTTTCTTCTTATGTATGCATTTAGACTTTTTGGAAGGAGTCTGAAATTGAACTTGAGTAATATCAAATTTAATTTTAATAGAACATATAGTGATAAATGAACTTTTAGATTTAATTTTGAAATAAAGAATGATTTGTTGTCATCTAAAAATCATACTTGATACTGTCAAATGATTTGGGGTCTTATTTTGTCTATGAGAGCTGTGGTTGATGCTTCCCAGTCTTACAGTGGATTCTCAATTGTTAGTGACAAGCAAATATATCATGCTCATGATAGTATGTATTTTCCCAAGGATGCTGAAGACATTTTGGGAAAGAGGGTGGAGTTTCTTGAAACAATTTTGCCAATATGAAATACTGTATATATCAAATTGGCCCTGCTACCATCTTTCCCAGACCATTTATCATGCCTCACAAATCAAGCCCACATTTCTTTTTTCTGGAAGTCTTGGCTAATAAAGAATATGTGAGCTTTAAATCTGAACTTGTCAATCAATCTTGGGAACAAAGCGGTAATGATTTTCATCTATTAATACTTTATTTCAGTAAAGAGAAATACATAGGAATTTACTGCTGGTGTGATCTACATTTTTATTCATTGTGAAGATTCTATTCTCTAAATTCAGCATGTTGAGGTGTTTCAAGAAGATTTATCAAAACAGGTCACAAGGAAAAGATTCATAGGAATAAATTTTAGAAAGCTGTCAGCTTTCTCTGCTCTTTAGTTTCAGGAATAAACATAGTTTAAGAACATTTTTTCCTCTTTCATCTGTGCAACATATTGTACCAATTTTCATCAAAAATTACAATTTCTATAGGTGTGTGTCTCTAGATACCCTTAGAATTTCTGCTCTTTGACCCTAAGAGTAAATTGATCTTATGCACACCTGTCTTCCACGGGAAACTTGCAAACTTGATTTTTGAGCTGAGCATCAAAGAGATATGAGATGATATTATTAGACAGTATAGAGCTCAGGTAAAAAGTCCAGGAAGTATCTTGAAATGCTTGAAGTTTTGAAAGGTGAATGATATCTGCAGTGCAGAACTATATAAAATAGTTCAAATGCTGCAACTTATTTTTTATTATTATTTTAAAAACTCAGATCAACTATAAAAATGTTAAGACGATATTTTTTTCTCTGCCTTAGACTAGTTTCAAAGGTAAAAATTTCCAGGAATTTGTGTAGCAATTCATTTTCCAAATAATAAGAACTAATTAAAAGAGTGGTTATGTTTAATTTATTCTTTTACTTAGAAGTTCTCCCTGAGAAAGAAGGTAATTTATGTGCTAAGAAATGATTCGTTTTTATTTTCAAGATGAAACACTGAATTATAAAAACCCTGCCTTGCACAAAATACTCCCAACAGATGTATAATACTCTGAGATACCAGGAAATGAAATATTTTCATGAAATATTATTGTGAAGCTTTTTAGGCTAGAAACAGCAGATCTTTTGGCCTGTCACACTGCTCAGATCAATTCGTCAACTTAAAGCATCTAATCTAGTTATAATGGAATCATTGTGTAGTTATTATGTTATAGTATAGCCAGAATGGAGATAAATATAATGAAGAAGTTATGGAGTCACACTTTTTTCATAGTTCTGGTGAGAATTTTAAGATTATGCTTCATTTACCAGTAAGATAAAGCTCCTTCCCAAATAAAAGTTATCTATCTTGAACAGCTATTTATTAAACAAATTTAAATATCTTTGGGTCATAGAGTGGATATTTTCTTGGAACTGAATAACTATTCCCTCTTTCCATGATTGTACAGCTAAAGTTTATTATTACTAGATTTATTCAGATGACAAATAATGTGAAAAAAAGAGATTGGATGTTTGTTTTAATATACCATAAATATAAATTTGCAGTCCCTTTTTGGAGAACTAGATAAATATAATGGTTTACTAGTAGGAATTTACTTATTGACTTTCCCAGATGGAGGAATCATCCTCATGAAAATTTTGTTCAATCAAAAGTCTATTCACATATTACTTCTGAGGCACAGAGCTGATGTTCACACAGTTTCCTGGTGGGCAGGACTTTCAGAGAGTAGTTCAAGTCTTTGCATAACATCAGACATCTGGATGATAGACTTAATTTTCCATGTTCCATCCCAATGATTTGATCTTATGTAGACGAAACTTGTAAATCAACATCTGTTCTAATTTATGCAGACCATTAAACTCCCCTGGCCCACTTTTAGAAGGGTGATGGCTTGTACTTGTGTGTATTAGGAATCTGCCCTTCTTGTGGGCACCGCAGTACTGAGTATTGGTTGGCTAAATATCTTCTATGCCAAAGAGAAGTACTGCTGTTGTAAAGCCACATGGAATGTAGAGAACTTATAAACTGCATAGCTTCTAATAGGAAGATCTTAGCAAGACATTGTTTGTGCCATTCTAGTTCATATCTCTCAGCTTAAAAAGAGGATGGGAGAAGAAGGGAGATCGATGATTGAGTCAACTTTCAAGCTCAGCGGAATTTTAAGTTCATCTACATCTCAATTTGAGGATATTTGGCATCCCAAAACACCTGTGGAAAAGACCATTAATACAACAACATTTACGTATTACCTTTCCCATTAAAGAAACATATTGTTGCTCTTAAAAACAAAATGTTGGTTCTCCTAGGATGTATATTTTTAGTTGGCTCATAACTTTTTGAAATTAAAGCAATATTGGAGTTACTGAAATGGACTGAATTTCAGAAACCAAAGAGCATTTTTACTGGAACAGTAGCCAAAGGCAAAGAAAAGAGGAGTCTATTCAAAACCAACAGCAAAAATAGAACAGGAGCAGATTTATAGTTTAAAAATTTTATAACCCAAAGATAGTTTGCTATCTTATTCTTTTGTACTTTGAGTTTCAGAAAAAGTATCTTAAATATTAGAGTTGCCTCATTGGGCCTCTGATTTTGATTTATGTACCTAAGTTTCTGACATTGTTAATTCTCTTTTATGTTCCAGGATTTCTAAAATGAAAACATCACTGCAGAAATTATTCAGTGATACCTTCCTCTGAGATAAATGTAATTACACTAATTGTCACAGCCAGTGAAGAAGGCAGAATCAGAAATAATAAAATATGGTGTGTGTTCATATTTTACTGATTCAGTTTAACTGATTAAATTCTAAATTATTCAGAGAACTGAAGCCTGCCAAAAGTTTGTTAATATATTCCATTTAGTTTTGTTTTTTGAGGATGTGACAATAAAAATCAAATGATTACATGTAGAATCCAATGAAAAATATCTAATTAATACAAAAGAAGGATCACTCACCTATTCGCTTACTAATGCTGACTTTTTTAAAATTAACAAATTAATATTTTGTCTGTCCTAAAATAGTAATCATATATGTAAGGTTTGGCATAGTTCTCTAAACATGCTGTAGAAGAAACTAGAATATAAAGAAATCATCCCATTGTCAGGGCTGAGCATAAAATCTTGTACCAAGTTGAAGGGTTTATGTGGCCCAATTTAAAATTTTGTTGTTTTATAATAACTTTGGAGAAGTGTATTGTTCCTTGTAAAATACCCACATGCTCTCCTTTGGAATGGCTCCAGACTGTAACCCAACCACGAGGTTGCCCCCTGGTGCTTTACGTATTGTTTAATTGTTTTCCTTTGGTGGATGTTTTTATTAAAAGCCTATTATTTAGGATAAGACCAAAGTGTCATTTTAAGAACAACAGAAGCATAGCTGTTTGGTCTCATAGTTCTTTTTCATAGGTGTATTAGTGAACACTGGATGTAGCTAATGAGCCTGTTGAAAATTTTTCTAGTACTACTTCAAAAAGAGCAACAACAACAACAAACAAAACCCTGGATTTTTATTTTCCTCCCATAAAACATGACTGGATTGGCTAGAAGAGCGGGGAGTCTCTACAGCTGTGCCCAGGCCAGGAGGGAAGCGAGGTGTCTGTGTATGTTCATCTGCTCTGTCTGTGTTTTGGTCCAGGAGGAGTTTGGAGTCACATGCACTTTGGTACGTGTGGCCGTAGCAAGCCCCAGGAGCCTGGGAGGGAGGGAAGTCCATGCGTTAGAAGGGCCCTGGTGGGCTTCCTGGGTGTTTACCAAGCCCATGATGCTCTAGTGGATGTCAGAGCTACAAAGAAAGTTCTTAATGTCCTCCCTCTACTCACAATCCGATTGCAAGATAACTATCTTAGCTTAGATCATTCTGAATATAAATTAGGTCTGGGAAAAGTTTTTAATTCAATAATTTAATTCTAAATGTTCTTCCCCTCCCTGAATATTTTCTTCTCTGAAGTGGCATCACTGTATCATTCACTAATTTCTCAGAAGTCGGCTCTGAAAAGAATTCATAGCGTTCTCTAGCAGGTCCTTGCCACAAAGAGCAAGCATGAATTAGATTAGTCCTCCTCTACCCAAGCTAGTCCTTGCGACTATGACCCACCCTCAGACGAAAAACTTAAAGGCAATATACCTTGATACAATTTCTAGTACTTAAACGACCTCATTAAATTCCAACTCTAGATATCATGTAGACATTTGAGGAAATATGATTATTGACAAAATGTAAGCCCGTTATACACTATATCACTTCAAAAGGAGAAAGCCATTAGGACATAATTACATCAGAAACAGTATACACATTTGGCTGGTTTATAAACTGTCACTTTCAGAAGTACGAAGACTTATAAAAGTTTCCAAAGGTTCCATTATAACCCTATTTCCAACAGTATTCTCTGACAAACTAAATAAATTACTGCATGTATTGGACCTTTGAGGCTTGGGGCAAAGAATGGAAAAATTATTTACAAAAGCTTGAAAATATTTAATCACTAGAGGCAGGGGGGCAACGGTGTTTTAATTAGCAGGTCCTCGGGCCATCGGCTGACTGGAGGCTTTCTCAAACAACCACACAAATGCACTGAATAGCTGCTTGCCAGCCTTAGGGTCAGGCCTGAGATGAAACAGATAAGATAATTGGCTCTAATGAAATCCAGAAGGCCTTGGCTTTCTTGTTTGAGCTTGGATTTGAAAAGTGCGTGTGGAAGTGAGGCTTAATTCAAACCAGAACTGAGCTAGGCCCGTTTCTCAGTGACTTTGATATTGTTTGAAGTTCTAAAAGTGTTCGCCACACCACTAGCCTGCTGGGCTGGGCCTCCCTGGTACCCTTAATTACTAAGCTTTATTGCTGACTTTACTACACAGGAAAGGGGCCATTATATGTTCCATCAACATCAGCTCTTCTCAGATTGGAGGAAAGGGCAGGGTTAAAGGCCACTGTAGGAAGGCAAAAACTTCACTTTGAGGTAGTCAGATCATTTACCAGTGTTGAATTTCACCGTTATGCACATACATTCCTTACAACACAGAAGCCCAATTTTCCATTTTTTAAACAAATGATTACTTTTCAAAACATTTTTGTTTGTGCCTGTTTTTTGCGGAGAGAACATTTATTTTTAGGGGCTGAAATGATTGCATATGATATATCAGGGAAAACAAGAATACAACACCTCCCAATTAATCATCACACCAGCAGGTCTGGTTGAATTCTGTAATAAGGAGGATTATTATTAATGCCCCTTTGAAGTGAAAATAAGTGAGGAACCCTCCTGTGGTGTGAGAGTTGTCCTGACACCCTGAGGAATAAAGACCCCTCAGGAGACTCCACAAAATTAAATCCCAGCTTCTAGAGTCTCTCACAAAGAGGTTGCAAGAAAGTGCTCCCAATCCAGTTTGAGACCAATAAGCAAAAATGAGGAAGTCTCCCTCTTAGGGGTCAGTTGTGGCCTTACTGAAGATTCCATCTTCCCTAATCTCACTGTTCCTCTGTGTTTGGTCCAATTGGTAAAGATGGATTATGCATCCGAATGAGTTAGTAATTATTCAACCCTCAGCCCTCTCAGATGAGGAGCTCTGGTCATGTTATGAAAGCCAAGGGACATGGAGTCTGGTCCTATTTCCTGCCCTATTTATCACCCTTGGGTAGGAAAGCCATGAGCGATACCATCAGACTTGGCTCCTCATGAAAGAAGAAGTTGAGTGTTTTTGCATTGTTTAAGTAGAGTTGACATTAACGTGATCCAATTTCATTCATGATCCTGCTGACCATTCATCCAGTACTCCTTTCTGAGTGTTCTGATGCACAAACTGGACTGGGCTGTCCACCAGGATGATGTGTGTCTGCCCCTAAGAAATGATATTGAGAACCCAGGTTGATCAGTATTAGGAAGACAAAACTGAGCCTCTACCTCATAACCTCACCTAAGAAAATTAAGGAGACCCTTTACAGATTTTTGCGAGTGATGAACATGATGTCAGCTCAGATCAGAGGAAAGAAGAGTGCTAGAATATTCAACTCATTTAAAGTATATACTTTTTTCTTTATGCATTGTTGTGGCATGAATGTTTGCAGCTTCCTTTGCTCCAAAATTAGTATGTGGAAGCTCTAACCCATAAAGAGATGATATTTGGAGTTGAAGCCTTCAGGTGATAATTAAGGTTAGATGTGGCCCTGAGAATGGGCCCTGCACCGAAGGATTAGTACCCTTATGAGAAATGACACAGTGAGCTTGCTGTCTTGCTCTCCCTGCACACACACTGAGGAAAGGCCGGGTGAACGCATAGCGAGATGGGGCTATCTGCAAGCCAAGAGAGAGCTCACATCAGAATCCAACCATCCTAGCACTCTGATCTTGGACTTCCATCCTCCAGAACTCTGAGAAAATAAATTCCTGTTGTTTAAACCACCTAGTCATTAATATTTTGTTATGGCAGCCTGAGCAGAGTAAGTCAGGCACTATAGCGATCTTTGAGAGACCAAGCAACCCATTAATGGCTTTAAATTTAAATACTTAAACACGTATTTTCCAATCTGTATTCTCCCAAACACTAGATACTAGAGATATTAATAAGTGTTTCTCAATAATAAAAAATATTCTATAGTAAAAAATCTTTTCTTGAAGATATATAATATGTAACAGCATATTAAAGATTATAAGAATTCCAGTAGTAATTTTACATTATTTAATGCATTATTTTCTCAGATTATTTGGACATGGAACTTGCAGTTTCCCCAGCTCCTCTCCCACCCCAAATACCTATAAATATCATAGACGCTAGCATTGCGTAGAACACAGTTTGAAAAGTCCTGACATTTAGGTAACAAACATGGTGGGCATTTTGTATAGTTCGTCATTAATTCAATAAACATGATAATATAAAACTAAGTAAAACACATCTGTCCTGAAGATTCTCACAACAAATTTAATAAAATAATAGGCACAATATATTATATGTTATTAAAATATTGTATTGTCACATAAACTGAGCACTTGGGTGACCCATAGTCTATAGACTGTCTTCTTCATGTTCCACTGGCTGCATCTGAGTGGTTCTTAGATAACACACCATGAACACAAAGAAAGAAGAAAGGAGAAACAGAATTAACAAGAGAGGAAAAGGGAAAAGAGGGTCAGTTTCCTTTGATATCACTATTAAATGACCCAGTGAATTTTCTTAGGGTAAAGTTACTGCCATTCAAAATTATAGCAAATTGGTGATATTTTACAGTATTGCATTTTTTATTTCAGCTGTGTATATTTTGTTTCAGCTTAAATATGGACACATATCTCTCAAATTTATTTTAGATCAGATATGACACATTAAAAATGTGGATTTGTTGTTTTTTTAACTCTTAAAATTAGCAACTAATTGCAGTGTGAACATATAATTGGTTTTATGGGTAAATCCATTTGTGAACTTATAATGTTTAAAGACTTTCATTTGTTATCCATGACTGTTTTGCTGAGGGAAAAAGACGGAGATTAGTTTGTCTTCATGTCAATAAGGGGAGAGTTTTTAATTACGTATATACTCTCTGTGATGAGCAAGCACACCCTGAAAGAAGACAGCAGATGTTAAAATGTATTACTTTTCCTGGTTAGAAAAGACCGTGGCTTTGAGAGTGGACACTGTGTGTTTCCTGGTGGTGGTGCCATTTTGTTTCCAGAGATAACATTTCTAGATGTACAGATGTTCTGAACTTTTAAAACCACAGCTGTGGTTATCACATATTTATTGCAAAGATATTATAGCTGTCAAAGCAGTAATTCAGCAAAGTCTTTAGTCATTTACTTAAAATGTTCTTTCATTTTACTACATGTAGTCAACCAATGTCTTTAGGATGTTCATATAGGTTGAATTATAGAAATGAAAAAAAACTTAAGCAAAAACACACATAAGTAAACAAAAAGCATCATTGATATCGAAGCATTTAGAAGTCATGAAATAGCATTATGACACGTGGGCCTTTATGACATTTTACAGGCTCATTAAAAAAAAAAAGAGAGAGAGAAAGAAAATACTTTTCTTGAATAACACAAAAGAATGCAACTTCCCTTGGCTACATGGACTGATATTTCAACAATCTGACTATGGGATGTTCTTGGGAAATCATGGTGTGGCTGGAAGATACAATGTTCATGTGAGAAAGACTGCTGTACTTGTTCTGGAAGAGGCAGAAATGTGACAAGTCTCTTTTCAAAAGGACGGCTGAGGGACGAATTCTTCCCTGGAATAAACCTGAAGAATGCTTCCTTTGGTGGACCATTTGTATACTTTTCCTGGGCCCAACATAATGAAAAAGTATCTTTCTTCTCAAAGTTGGAAAGCTCTGCATCATCACATAACCTGAGCACTTGGGTGACCCATATCGTCTACAGACTTTCTTCTTCATGTTTTACTGGCTGCATCTGAGTGGTTCCTAGATAACACACCATAAACACAAAGAAAGAAGGAAGGAGAAACAGTAAACTGCATTTACTATCATATTTTATTTGTTCCCAAACATCCTTATGAATTGGCCAAGGTGCTCATCAAGATTGCACAGAAAATTAGTGACACAGCAAGAAGAGAAGCTTGGATGTTCCCTCACCGTTAATTCAAAATGGGAAACTGAGTACATTCCTTAGTTCATCAGGACTCCTGTCACAAAATATAAACTGAGTGGTCTATAAACAACAGAAATTTATTTTTTATAGTTCTGGAGACGAAGAAGTCCAAGATGAAGGTCCTGGCAGATTTGGTGTCCTTTGACGGCTGCTTTCTGGTGCATAGATGGTGCTTCCTAGCTGAGTCCTCATATGTTGGAAGGGGCAAGGCAACCCTCCAGAGTCTCTTTTATAAGGACACCAACCCCATTCTTGAGGGCTCTGCCTTCATGACCTAATCACCTCCCAAAGGCCCCGCATCCGAATATCCCACTCCCCTTGGGGGTTAGGATGTCAGCATATGAATCCGGGGGCCCACAAACATTCAGACTATAGCATTTCCCAAGACAAACAGGAATGGATTTAGAAATACCGTGAGAAGCATCCAGCTTTTGTGGTTGCAGCACTTCCCTTTGTCTAGCAGCAGTGGCTCTCCTCTGCTCTCGCCGGATTTCCACCAGGAGCACCTGGGCTGCAGTGTCTGCCTGCTTTATTTCTCAGGTGCTTTGCTCTAGTATTATTTCTTAGTTATTATCCTGTATTTGTCTTCCCATGAAACTGTATTTTTAGTTTTCAAAGGATCTATGTGAAAGATTAAGAACGAACTTTATATGATATGATTTTTCTGAAATGTTAGTTGATGTCATGATTTATATTACATCATCTAATCCACTTTTTAAAATTCCATTAGCATCAAATGTCTGTATTAGTTCTTTTAAAATACATTTTGGAAAACAAACCATTTTCCATTTTCTTTCTATTATGGAAACATCAGCTCACAGTTGGTTTCCTGAATGCTTAGATGCATTAGATTTTCTTCTTTTTTAAAAACATAGAACCAGCTACTCAGCAATGCCTTCTCCTCTTCTCCGAGGCAGGCATGCGCCTGTGGGAAAAATGCCATAGGAACTGATGTTCACTGGAAACTTGTTCTTCAGGGACAGCTCTGCAGACATGGCTGCTGAGGGGAACAGCAATGGCACACCTCTGCTCTGGCTGCTTCATCAGTGTCTCCACTTAGCCTCTGGCACTTTCATGAGTATGAATGTGCATAAGGCTGCCATGCAAGTAACCGACTTTCTATTCTGTCTTTAACTGTGACCTAGTTGCTGTAGAGAAAAACGCAAAAGTATTCAACAGTTCTGGCTGGGAGAGAAAATTACTATGAGACAATCAGAGAATGAATAAAGCCTGAAATATTGACCAGGCAATAGGAACACAGATAAGGGAAGGGGCTGCTCATCCGAACCTATGAGTAGCTTAGCCTTCTGAAGGCCTGCACAGGAGCCTGGGGACAATTAGAATCAGGGAAGGACAATGTCAAAAAGTCAGGTGTGCCATTATTCCTACTCAGGGGCAGACCCCCATTTGTGGGTCTTAATCTTGCACAATTACAGAAATTCTCTCTCAAAGAAAAAATACAAAGGCAAAAATTCAAAATTGGTATAGGGACTTGGAAAGGGTCCACCTGAGGGAGGGACTTTGAAAATTAAGCTTCATTAGCTTTATGGTAAATATATTTTGTTTCATATAACCCTAATGCCTTGTGTTGCCATTAATTGGAATGAAACAATGTACAACGTACCGTGTAATGAGCCCTAGACAAAATTAATGGCTATGCTAAGCAGTGATGGGAAGCAGAGAAATTCTACAAGGATGGGGGATTTCTTAGAGAAACTGCACTGACAGGGAATGGTCTTGACATAAAAATTCAACTGGGATGCATTTTTCATCTGAGGACACATGCCGAGGAGATCAAAGTAAAGGATTTTTTTCTCTCTCTCTTTCCAGTATATGTTAAGGTAGATTTTTTTTTTCAAATAAACAGAAAAGAGCCATGGAGGAAAAGTAATGAAGTCAATCCAAACAAAACAAATCAAAGTGGGAGTGGGAAGAGCAACCAGTGTTTACATGGGGAGCAAACACTTTTCTATTGGTTCTGGTGAGAAGGGGCAGCACCTGTCTGTGCACATGTTCAAAATCTGCGCTGAGGCGAGTCCCTGAGCCGGCCTGGCTCCGACTTTCCTCCTCAGGGGTAGAGTTGCTTTAATGCGGTTCACGTGTACGGTGTTTCATCTTAACCAGAGTGATTTATGTTAATGAAATGAAACAGAGAAAATACCCTTGACATCCTAGTCTCCTTTAAAAAATATTAAATAAATATGTCCAGGACTTTTCCATGATTATATTTATTAAAACAAATGGAAGACTTCAATCCATACCAGAATAAATTTGTAGGTGACCCTGAGTAGGGTTAAATCCATTAGGAAAAAAAAAATGAGTTTTGGGATTTCTTACCAATTCTGAAAGGTCTAAACAGCCATTAAGATCAGTAATAGAAGGTTCAGACACTGAGCATCAATTCTAAGGTAATTTATTCTGTGATGTAGAATATTCTTTTGTTTGACTTCTGAAAATTTGATCTCCAAATCATGATTCATAAAATATATTCAGAACTTCTTTATAAATCTAATACTAGACTCCTTACTACTTTATTGGGAATTAAGCATATGCTATCTTTACTTTTAAGGTATCTCTTTGAAAGTGTTATAATTTAAGAGTTTAGGTACTAGTGTTTGTCATTATTGTTCTACTAATAGTCATTTTAATAGAGCTTAGGAGCAGCAGAGAAACTCTTTTCAACTCAGATTTCAAGGGCATGCATTTGCCTATCCCAATGCAACAAGGTTACGTAATTAAATTCCATGGAAATTAAATTAATCAAATGAATAGATTTTTACAAAATCAGTTGATTGGCATTTTTCTCAGAAGTTACCTATCTGATGAAAAACATTAGATAAAAGAATAATTTACATGCCTGGTTATCTTAACTGCTGATTGAATTGTAATTTATCCAGCTGATTTTGACATTTAGTAAAACCAGAATTAACCAAGGAAAGAGTGGTTTCTTTGCTAGAAACATACTGACATAGTCTTAATCCACTAGTGTGAGTAAACAGTCATCTATTTTGGGAAGCCTTTTTAAAGTTAAGATTAAGAGTATAATATAATAAAACTTCTATTTAAAATATCTTTTTGTTTATTGCCATGTGTGCAGATTTCACCAGGAATGTACCATAAATTTGCCTTAATGTGATATAGCTATGGGTATTTGAGGAGCATGTCACTTAACAGCTATCTGCCCAAAATGCAGGACAAGAAAATGAAATGAAAGGAACTTCTATAAAACATTCCTGAGAAATGCTTAGCTCTATCTGCTGGTTGATCTACCATTCATTATCATACATTGGCAGCTAAAAATTTGAATTTTATTTTTGATACCTTGAATATAGATATGAAGTAAAAGATACTCTCATGGGACTCATGGTAGTGGTGGTGGTTGTGATGATGTTGATAATAGTCATTCCATGAGTACTGAGGCTGTCAGTGTATCTTATAGAACCAAAAATATGTCTGAGAGTTTGGCAGCATTTCCATTTAGACAGAAAAAGGGATCAGAAGAAGAGTCAGTAGGAGGGGAGAGAAAGTACAGAAACGACTGTAAGAGAAAGAAACAAAGAGAAGTAAAGGTAGAGTACAAAGATAAGTACAGAATGCTAATAAAAAAAAATAACCGAATGGAGAAAAATATGCAAATTCTAATAAAAGAGTAAACAATCAAATCGGGGATAATTTTAAAAAATGGATGGGGGTAAGGAGGCACTACAGCAAGAAAAAAGCAAAAATAGTAAATGCCATTATTTTCAATAACTACTATAATTTATGAAAATGGGATTTTAGGGTCTCTATATTTTGAAAGTGTACTTAAACCCCCAAGGAAGGCAACCTGGTCGGTGCCTGTACAAATTAGTCAGGTCTTGTGTTGTTATTGTTAAACATTTTGATTATCACTGAGGTTTAAAATAATACTTTTATAACATAATGGGAAAACGGGTGCAATTGGTTGCTAAATGATTGGCGTTAGATTTCAGAGGTGGAAGGAATTAGCTAGAAGGGATCCTTTAAACCCACTGCACTCTGCTCTCCAAAGGCAGACTCTGAAACTAGAGAAGTGAAAGGACATGTCTCTGTCACACAGCCAGGGAATGGCAGAGCCTGGTTTCAAGACTTCCAGCCCAGGACTTAAACTAGATTGCATACAGCAAGTTTTTCTCAATACACATCCGTAAAAGGTCTGTCTCGCCCCAGCATGGTGGTATGAAGGGAGTTTGAAAGTTTGACTATTTGATTAGTAATCATTCTCTGTGAATCTGACATAAAGGCACATTTTCTCTATTTAGAGAAAATACTTGCAATTATTATTATTTTTAACCTGGCCCATTGTGAGTAGCTCTATTCTCATTTCTATCATTGCGAGAGTCTTGGGCTTTACGTCTTCTCCATGAGCACAGCTTTCCTGCTTGTCCTCTGCAGACACTGTTCATCGTGCATGGCACCCACTGTGTTTAGAAATGGTGGCCACACTGAACTCGTGCTCTCCTTTTCAGCTGCCTGTGGTTTTACCACTTTTTAATATGCTAAGTTTAATTAGGCTGTGGTCGCTAGCCCCTTATTTATATGTCTGCCATTCTGTCAGTTAATGTTTCCCTTGCATAGGTCAGAAGGCAGAAAAGGGAAGAGAAGAGGGAGAGGGAATCTTTAGCCAAATCCAGGTCAAGCTGTCTAACCAAACGGTAGCTGATTCTACTCCTGACTCGGTCTCTGTTTCCCAGCCTCTATGGTACCAAGAGACCTTTTCAGTAATGGAAACATTCTGAAAATTCTTCTTTTACTCCTGTGTGCCATTGTCTTCCTTGACTTCATGCAGAGAAACACGAGGAGCAAAATAATTGTAAGCATTACAGCCTTTCACTCTAATGACCTTGACTCTGTGCTGGGATAAATGTCTAATTACAAAGAATTCAGCACAGACCACATTAGCGGGGCTGATGTTTGCTTTACACACAGACCCAACATCTGTTGGATCTTTGGCATGGGGCTTTGGTTATGGGACCTAAATCCTGCTGTTCTCTTAAAATGCATGTTTTGAAAAGAAGGTGCCCTTATAATATTTTGGTCCTGAGAGATATTGCATCATAGGTTCAAGCTAAAGCCTCACAGCCCCCAAGAAACTATGAGTAACTAGTTAGATTTTGAATTGCAGATCCAATCCCTAAAATAACCCTAAAAATCAGAATCTATTTTGCTGTTTTGGTCATTACAATTAGCAGAGGAACTTGAGCACATGGCCATCTCCCCACCACTCATAGCTGCTGCATACAAATAGCCCCCTGAAGGGTGTCAATATGACTGATTTTAGAAATTATGTAGATAAAATCTCTGTTTTTCTTATCTTGAACTTGGAGTGGACAAAAAGAAGCCTATTTTCTACAAATGCATTAGCATCTTCCCTTAATTTCAGTTTATTGGTTTGCGATATAAATGGCAGGAAATAAAGAATTTCATGTGCATTTATCTTTGGAAATAGCACATATTCTTTCAAGAAAGAATATGCTAATTGATTGAGGACTTGTCTCACTTTTAATAGAAATTGCCACAAACACTGTTATGAAAGATATGCCTGTGTATTATGCAGTGTGATATATTCTAAGGGTTGCACAGCACGTTAAAGCACCGTAATTCTCAGTCCCATGAAATGCAAATCTTCATGGGAACCAGGTGACAAAGAACAATGTGAGGCTCTGAAGCCTCAGAAAAGATTGCCCGAAAGGGGTTGTATTTGGGGACTTCTCTTATCCAGGAAATTTCCTCCCTGCTCACATCCCTGACCCAAAATGGCTAGAGAAAGGCTTCTGGGCCTTTTTTGGAACTCACTGGGATGCAGGCAAATGGGTGGGATAGTATGCACGTGTCATGGGCTATAAACGAATGTTATTATAGAATAGTTTTAGGCCAACATCTGTATTGTAAAGAACTCACCTATCTGGTTATTCACATATTATTATCATCCACTGAAATTGCTTCTATTTCTTTATTAAGACTATTCTTTGGGTTAGCACCTGTTCATCGAATTCACTATTCTTTGGGTTAGCACCTGTTCATCGAATTCAAAGTGGAAATAATTTTTTTTAGCTTAATGTTTTCTTTCTCAATCTCACTGTTACTCAATATTTATCTCTCTCTTTGCAACTTGTACCCCTCCTAATTTTTATAGCATTGGGGTCTCCTGGATCCCTTACGGCAATTTTAAGGGCTCATTCTCTTTTGCTTTTTCTTATTTGACCTTTGTTTGCTCCCTGAAAGGCAGAGCGTCAGAGGTTCTGTCTCAAGCTCCCTTTGTGTCTAGGAACTTGACCTAAGTAATGGAAGGGTTAATACTCATAATTTGGGGCTGGTAAAAAGAATATAACTATGTTAGAAAAAAAAATTTGGAAAATGGAAATACAAAATAAAAAAATCATCCATAATTCTTCTCACAAAAGACAGTGTAATGATTTTAGTGTGAATATAACAAAAAATTCTTGGTATTTAACTAAGAATATAATTATAATTTTGATGGATATTAAATCTTAGTTTAAATGATATTTCCCTTGGAAAATTAAGTTGGGATCCTTGTAAGATTTCTAGTATTTTGACTGTTGATTCTGGTAACAGATGTTAGTTAGAGAATTTTTTGTTGTCCAGAAGCCATTTTGACAATACCAATCCAATGTCTTTGCTAGAAAATGTAATAGTAGAAAAAATATATAGAGCATTTGAAACATATACTTTCAAAATAGCACTTTCTCTTACACAATCTCATTTAATTGCCCCAAAGACTGGGAGATAGTATTTTTTTATCTCCATTCAATGAAATAGAAAACAATAAAAAAACTGTGCTTATTAATAAATGTTGTATAAGGTGATTGTAATTTTATCTATAAATAATACTTATAATTTAAATACCATATATAATTAGTACATATTTGTTACAGAAACCATAGAAAATAAAAAAAAATAAAGAATAAGTTCAAACATTATTTATATTCACACTCTTCATAAATTTTGCATATTTTAAATTTCCATATGTATTTTGATTCCTGTATTTTAAAATCAACATTATAAGTATTTGTGTCATTAATTATTCATTATTCACAATTTAATTAAAATTATGAATATAAACTATTCTATTATTTAGGTCAAATTAAAACATAATTTCTAATAATTATATAATATTATTTACTTAGTTCATTATTGGTGGACATTTAAGCTCTTTTCAAATTCTCATTATTTTAAATATTGAACAGACTCAAATGAAGTTCTCCATTTGAATTTGTTTTTTTCCTTAAGGAAATAATTGTAGAAGCTGAATTATCAGTCAACAGGTATGATAATTTTTTTAAGTTTTTAAATATAAATTGTCCAATTAATTTCCAGAAAAACATGAAAATTTATAATCCCACTAGTAATATTTGTAAGTACCAATTTTAATTCGCCTTTACTGATATAGAATATTAATGTTTTTTTAAAAATCTTTGCCAATTTATAAGAGAAAAATGGCATATTTGGGGTTAATTTACATTTCTCTGATTACTCTTAAGTTAGATGTTTTAAAAAATATTTAGTGGCCATTTATATTAACTCATTACGTGACCATTTGTAATGATAATTTGAAAGAACAGAACTGTTTGAATTTTTGAAAATATTTAGTTGAATACTTGAATCTTTATTAATGATTTAAATTTTAGAAATAAGAATAATTTGTTTATTTTGCATTTCGTCTTCACCTTCTTATTTTGTTCTAGCTCTACTAGGATTGTGCGGTCTAATGCCCGTTATCTGAACAGTAACACCTTTGTAGAATATGTCCTGAAGTTGCCCCTTCCTACCCATCTGCACTGCTACTACCTCAGCTAAGGTCTTTATGGTTTTCACTGTCACCTAAATGCATTCCAGTCTTTTCTCCACATGACAATCTTTCCCTGAAGCAAAGGTGGCATTTGTTTCCCACCTTACTATCTTAATGATCTCTGCTGGATCAATGTTGTTACATCATAAAGCTCCTTTGAAGGAAATAACAGTCGAGTTATTCACAGTCTGGTCCTACATTCGTCTCCTACCTCTCAGCTTTATCGTTTTCTTTCTCTCTCTGATTTCTCCAATCCACTTTTCATCTCTTTGCCACCATGCATGCCATGATTCAACTCCACTGACATTTTTATCATTTTCTCTATGTGTCATGGCTTTGGTAATTCCACGTCTGGAACATGCTCTTCCCTTTGTCTGGAAATATTTTCTTCCAATGAATAATTGCTTCTCTTCCTTTTAAAGCAGTATTTTTTTTAACTGTGAGTTGCAGTTCATTAACAGGTTATGAAATCAATTTAGTGGGTCAAGATTGGCATTTTTGAATAGAATGTAATGGAAGATGAAAGAGTAAGTATTGTTTTATAAAACGTGGTTTAGTTGTGTGTGTATCTGTGTGTGTGTATGCTGGTTCAGGAGGTGAAATGTAATTATTTGCTGTTGGTTATGGTTTGAGAATTTTGAAACACACTAAGCCTCTGTTTAAGCAGCCAACTCAAATGTCATTTTATCTATAAACCCTTTCCTCTGTTCCCTAGAACAATTAATAACTTCCTTTTCTGTGTCTACATGTGCAGCTATACTTTTTAGAGTAATTACCATTTTGAACTGGGAGACAAAAAAATCTGTATCTGATTAGAGAATTTACCACTTTGAACTGGGGGAAATTTGTTTACAGATCTATTTTATGCATGCCACTCCTTAAGTATAGGACCCTATCCTAATAGTATGAAATATAGCATTGGGCACCTTGGCATTGAGATTCAGTATAGATGCTCACTGAATATTTGGGACATAAATTAGTGAATTAACAAATGGACAAACTTGTAAAAGTCGACTTCAGCTACTTTGTTTTCAAATGGAGATATGATATATACAAACCAATTTGTATGTATTTATATAATATCTGCTGTTTGGAAAGGTTTTTAAAAACAACTTTAATTCTTTTAATAGGAGGGTATAGTACTGCTGTACTGATGACTATAGAGGATTGTTTGGTTGTAAAACAAGTATTCTTGCACAAAAGGTTAGCTTTTAAGCTTTTTATCCATTGAAACCTCTGGTTCTGCCAGGAATTCAGCAGCTCATTTCATGTGTCCCTGTATCACAGAAGAAACCACGTGCTACCATAACATTCACTTTTTAAAAAATAAAAACAATCATAATTATTTTTTAAAATGATAATTTTACTGTAGCTATTTGTGTATATGGAATGAGACATCTGGATATTTGAAAAAATGAGTAATCAGCTTATTTTTTCACTTCTTATCTGGAATGTTTGAGTGTACTGTTCTTAGAAATTGCTTTCATGCTAATCCAACTGACAATCCATAGTCTTAACTAATCAGGGCATATTTTTGTCGTAACTAGTGAAACAGTAAATATCAACTACTCTGTCATGTCACCCTCAAAAGTCCAGAGTTTTTGGTGGAATGAACATTGATATTGGACTTGTTCCTGGAAATAAGTTGCTGCTCAATAAATATTGACAACAATGTATCATTTTTACCATCTCCTAGAAGTGGGAAGTGGCGTACCTGCTTCCTTTCTAACTCACAGAAACATCGAAAAGATTACGTCACAATACTATGATATGCCTTCACCATCTCATAGAATTATAGCATTTAGAAACATTAATTTTTCACCCCCAAAATGTAGTCAAAAGGCAGTAAAATTGTCTGGTTTCAGAAAACATAATCTTTGGATTCAGACAGATCTGCATTCAAATCCCCTTTCGGCCAGTTATTTGCTGAATCAACCTGACCAAATATCTTAACTTCATTGAGTCTCAGTCTCATTTTCTATAGTTGGAGGATCAAAATACATTTCACGTATGTTGTGGATATTTCAGCCTTAGAAGGAATGTGTAAACTGCCTAACTCCATGCCTGGCACATGGTACATTGTCAAAATGGTTGATAATTTTATTGTTCTTGCTAGAAAAAGAGTTAGCATGTCCCTAACAGTAGTGAAGTGTTTCTTTAGCTTTGTGATTAATCCTACTGTACTTTCATTTTAGATATGAATAAAATTAAAACTCCCTGATCTCGGGCTGGTCTTCTGATCGAGGAGATAGCCTAACTCTGCACTTCAGAGCTCCACTCAGGCCCCATGTTCTTTCTTCCTTCCCAGTCTCTTTCTGGCTATGCCTCAGGGAACAAGAAGGATTTAAGTTACTAAATGAACTTGCCTTTTGTCTTGTTCATCTCACATTGTTACGCAATTAAAAAAAAATTTTGATGATGCTGCCTCCCTCAGAAAGGCCACATCAAAAGGTAGAGTTCACCAAAAATAATACACACTTTTTCCAAAGACACAAACAGTTCCTTGAAAAGGATGTTATGCCGTAATTTGTTTTGCGAATTCTATAAACCACAGAACATTTACTTACAGTAAATTTTGACCTTTCTTTTTCTTTCCTTTTATGCCCACAAAGCTCCATCTTCTCTCCTTTTGAGAAGGAATATAAAGGCTAACATTCTCTTTAATTTTAAATATATAGATATATAAATATATACATGTACATACATATATATGATTTTATTGGAATACTGAGTTTAATTTTTAGCCAGAGTCCTTTGGATTTATGCAGTAATATTTTGTGGAATGCAATCACTTGTGCAAAGATCAAAGAGAGACTCATTTGAAACTTTGCAAAAAGAATATTCTGTGCTTCTCATAGGGTGATGGGAAATGCAATATGTGTACTAAGCTCCACATTGCACTCCACCGAAAGCAGAGAAATCCCTATGATCGATTTGATGGTAGTAAAATCTCTTTAGGGATTTTTTGGATAAAGAAAGTAATAACAAAAATGGGCACATAATTAAGTTTCCAAAATGCACGTGTCACTAGCATCTTATTGTCCCCCTGGAGGGTAAATTTACTAATGGCTTAGGTAGACATTTTTCCTGCTATGAGTCCATTTCAAAAAAAAAAAAAATCAGCCTTTCCAAATTCTCTAAACAATTCTCTGCTATTTGAGTTATAAGAACATTTTACTATCATTTGTGCTCTATTTTCTACTCATTATGACAATGTTTTACAACCAGCAGGTTGCTATAGAAATGAAAATAAACAAAAATTTGGACAGATACGTGTTGTAGAGGCTTTTTCTGCCTTTCTTTCATGAATCATGTGGATTATGTTCTTCTTTGAATATACTTTCTTCCTTGGTTATCCAGTTGATCTTCACTTAAGGAAACAAAAAGTTAAAAATTTTGATCTGATTTGTGTGAAATTTTTTCCAAAATCTTTTAAAATTCTTTTCATGACCTTTAAGAATAGATTGGACTAAAAAGAGAGAAAATTAGAAAGAAATAAAGGAAAGAAAAGAAGGAAGGAAGGAAGATGGGAAGGAGTAATAAAGTAGGCTTAAGAGAAATTAGAACTAAAAGTCCACTGTGAAACTAGCATCTCTGTAGGCACCCACTGGAACCATAGGAAAAATGTACCTACTTGGATAGTCACAGGCAATTTTGAAGGGGTTCAGAAAGGAATCAATAATTCCAATGCATTATGCTGGAGAAGACCCTTGTTCCCCCCACACCCCCTTGTAGCTCAGCATTGGTTACTTAGGACTTAGTCTTTTACTAATCTGATAGTGGCAGAGTGAAGGCTTTTCTAGATTTTTCTAGACCAGATTTCAATTCTATTACTACTGTGTTTATGTGTGATAATTAGATAAAAATCACTTTATCCATTTTGATAGACTGGAAATCTTATAATTTTGCCCAGTTTGCTATGCTTGAGTGTGGGATTTTGCTTAGAGATGCAATACCATTTTACATTCAGAGGAAGACAAAATATAATAATATAAATATAATAATACTATACTCACTGACACTATCCCCAAATCAGGAAGAGATACTGTTGAGAGGATGTATCTCCTGACTCTTAGCTGAGGGATACATTGGCAATACTGCTCAATTACTCAGATATATTACTGGCTACATGACACATCATAGGCAAGGAAATTCCCTTAGTTCTTTCAAGTATTCATTCTTTTTTAAAAACAGGGTTCTAAAATTAGCAATGACATTTTAATGCTCTAAAGCAACAGAAACTACTGAATGTCATATTTAAAACTCTAATTAAAAAATGATCTTTCTAGACTAAGAATATATACAAATACACATGCATATACATATGCTTTGTTAGAATATATTGTGTTATATTATGACATACATATACTATTTGTATATAGGTCCCTTATTCTCATCAAGGATTCATTTGAAAACATAGAATACTATAATTAGCATTAGTATTTTAACATAATGAAATAATATAAAGTCACGATGTCATATTTAGAACTCCAATCTCTTTATTAATAGAACAATAACTCTGCTCCAGGAATATAGCTCATATAAGCTTTGTTTTTGGAGTGGAATGGCTTGTTCTCCACTCTAGGGTCTAGAATCATGGGCACGTCAGTGGGTAATGTAACAAAGATTTCAGTCAGAAGAGATGTTGGGTTTCAAACAACGGCTTTTGTTATCAAATGCAAGGGAAAGAGTAAGAGGGGAAAATGTGTCCCTTTGGTATTGTAGATCTGGAACATAAAAAAATCTAGAATGTTTGAGCTATATATAACTTTAGAGATTATCTAAGAGAGTCCCATCCCCTAGTCCTATTTTGTAGTTGGGGGACTAGGACGATTTACCAAGGTTAAACAATTTGAGGCAATACCAACAGCAGAAACTTGATGTCTTCAGTTGGAGTCCAGTGATCTTTCTATCCAACTGCAATTGAACACCAAAGCCAGAAGACTCAGTTTTGAGTTAGTGCCCCGTGGAAAATATTGTGGAATTTCATGCTCTTTCTCAAGGCTTTTGGAGAAACTCCACCTTTTCCCCCCTCTCCCTTTCATGCAGTGTTCCAGTGCTCATCAAAGCAAGAAAGGTAGAGAACTGTGCACTGGCAGAGTTCCCATTTTAATGATTAATTTGTACAAATAAAAAAGAAATAGACATTTAGAAACATATCTAAATTAATGAACCAAAATAGGGCAAGATATATTTGTGAAATGTGCCAGGGTTGAGGAAGAGTGAGGGACCAAGAAAACCTGAGCTGAAAACATGAAAAACCAGAGAGGGCATCACTGGATATTCCACTCGACAACTATTTACTGAGTATCCGCTACGTGCTAGACACTCTTCTAGGTTGCTGGGATATATCTTTGAGAAAAGAGGCAAAGGATTTCTTCCCTTCAAGAGCTTGTATCTAGTGGGAAGAACCAGAAAATAAACAATGAACATAATATTAATACATAAGTAAGCCATGTATCACTTTGGAAGGTAATGAGTGTAATGGGGAGAACACTGGAAACAAAAGAGTTCTGACAGAGGTGGGGTAGGTGTGGGAAAGAGCATCAGGGGAAGGTCTTACTGAGGAGACAATAGGTGAGTAACTATCTAAGTGAGGTGAGGGACTTAGGCATCTGGGGAAGAGCATTCAGGCAAAGGGAATAGCCAGTGTAAAATCCCAGGGGCCATTGTGATTAACGCTGCAATGAACATGGAGGTGCAAATTTGAGACCCTGATTTCAATTCTTTTGGATAGCTATCCAGAAGGGAGATTGGTAATATATATGGTATTCATTGGAAAATATACGGCTTTTATCTTTTTAATTTTTTTGAGGAACCTCCACACTGTTTTCCATAGTAGCTGCACCATTTTACATTCCCACCAACAGCGTACAAGGATTCCAGTTTCTCCGTACCAAACTGCTTAAGTGTCTCTTAATGGATGAATAGATAAAGAGAATGTGGTATATACATATAATGGAATATTATTCAGCCTTAAAAAAGGAAATTCTGCTATATACAACACGGATGAATCTGGAGGATATTAGGCTAAGTGAAATAAGCCAGTCACAGGACAAATACTGCATGATTTCACTTACATGAAGTACCTAAAATAGTCTGTCAGAGTAGAATCATGGTTACCAGGGGCTGGGGGGAGGTGGAAATGGGGAGTTATTGAGATACTATTTGATGGGCACAGAGTTTTTCAGTTTGGGAAGATGAAAAAGTTCTGGAGTTGGATGGTAGTGATAGTTGCGCAACAATGAGAATGTATTAATACTTAATGGCATTGAATTACATGCTTAAAATGGTAAATAGTACATTTTATGTTGTGTACATTTTACCAAAATAAAAAACAATTGTTAAAAACAATTCGTTTGGTCAGCATATGTCAGGCATATTTGTGAACAGCATCTTGGCAGACAGTTGTAAGAGCTCAGATCAGAGAGGTGCTGGGCAGCGTCACTGTCCAGGGACTTAGGCATCATTTATAAGAACCTCTGCTTTTTCCCTGAGAAAAATGATGAAGATCTGATTAAACACATCAACCTGGCTGGCTGCCATGTTGAGAACAGAGCACAGAGGGTACCAAGGTAGTATGGGCATCTCTTACAAGGCTGAGGCTCTCATCCAGGTGACAGGTAGTGTTGGCAGAGGCCAGAATGACAGACGTGGAAGTGTTGGGGCATGACAAATTGCTGTATATATTTTCAGAGTGAGAACAATAGTATTCCTTGGTGGATTGGCTATGGGTGTATAAGAGAGAGGGGGCTGTCAAAATTGGAAGATTGAGGCTATAAAGAAAAAGGAGGCTGGTCAAAGAAAGAAAGGGACAACGTGTGCGAGTGTGTGTGCACTTTTGGGATGTGTGAGGAGTGGGAAGGTGAAGGTTAGGGGAGAAAAGCAGACCTTACTCAGGGTGGGGCTGGAGGAGCAGGGGCAGAACACAAGTTGCCCTCGGTGTGCTTAGAGTGCCCAGCACTGAGCCTCTTCCACAAATACCCATAATATTCCTTCATTTAGTGCTTCCCACAAGGACCCTACTGGTCCAGTGGCAAGTGAGGGACTGGGAGCCATCCCGATGTACCAGCAGCTGCAACAGCTGCCCGGAATCTGTGTAGGAGCTCTTCTTTGATGCGCTGCCTGGTGACTGTCATGAAGAATTGTCCTTGAAAGCATCTTTCCTTGTTACTTTACACACAACATATGGGATTGGATGGAAAAATGTGCATGCTGTAATGGGCATTTTTGTTTTTGTAAGAAAAACCTAAAAAGAGCAGAACTCCTTGTACCACTTGAAAATGTGTAGTTTTATAATCTGATATTTTTAAGCAATGGCCTACAATTAGACTGTAAATAAAAATGTATGCTTGGATTTTTCACCTGTAAGTCACATTTACGTGATTACAATATGCCATTATAAATTACACATGGGATCGAGATCTGCTGTCTCAGAGGCGACACACATCCATTCATGTAACTGCTTACTCAGAACTTTCGGGTTTCCCCTCTTGCTCAGAATCATATCCGAAGTCCTGCCAGTGGCCTATGAGGCCCCACATGAACTGGCTTTACACCACCTTTCTGACCCCATTTCCAACCATCTTTCCATTCGTTCACTTTGTGTCAGCCACGGTGACCTTCCTGTGATGCCCAGAATACACCGAGGGCCCTCCCACCTCTGAGCCTCTGTGCTTGCTCTCCCCACGGCGGCTACTCTCTCCCCATAATTCTGCTCGTGCCACCTCCTCCCTTCATAAACACGGTTCTCATTTCCGCTGTCACCACGTCAGAGTGGCCTTCTCTGTGTACTCAGATCTAAACTTTCACCTCCCCCATGACTTCCTGTATAATTTGCTTTTTACTTACCTTGTCCTTACTTGCTTCCTTGTTTATTTGAACACTGTCCTTCTCTCCTGTTAGAATGTAAACCCCATGAAGGCAAGAGATCAGGGTCTTTATTTTCTATGATCCCTGACCTACACCTAATGTCCAAACTCACTTTCCATGTCCTCTCTTGTGGACTGTCTTCATATTGTTTCCTCCCTGTCGGTTTCCACTCTCCTCTGTCACCTCATGCATGCCCGTGTTGGTACCATGCAGTACCGCAGAGACATGTTTTCCACCTGCCTTTCCTTCTAATCTGTGATCTCCTTGAGGGCAGCGCTGCAGTGTATTTGTGTCTTTGAATCCCAGCACCAAATCAGTGCTTCCCACGCAGGAGGGGCTCAATAAACTACTGCTAAATGAATACGAAAATATTAAGTAACTCTAAAGGTTAAGATGATTTGAAATTTGCTTTAGAATTTGAGTTGCAGGCTGTGAAACCAAGCCTGCTGTCCTTAAAGCCACAGTTATGCTCCTATGGGAGCTCCCTTCTTGCACTGAGCGTGTCAACTGAGTGAGTAGCATCTTATACCCTTCCCTCAGCACATTTTGGAATGAGTCATGGGAAATTACTAGCATGGTTCAGCTTAAGGCCAACACTTGACTCAATGTCAGTGCAACCAATTGTTTGGCCATTGACGAGAAATGAAATAGTTCCAGAGATCTGATTCTAACTGAGAAGTTCAGAATCAGAATCAATTGGTCCAAATCTCATGGAAAGAAATCCAGAACCGGATTCTCTTCTCTTTACTGTTTAGTATTTAATCACATGGTCTACATGTCTTTTCTCTTTGTCTCTGTTTTTATAAACTCAATATATTCTCACCTAGCATGTGTCCTACTTGGGGTAAAGACATACAAGGAGGAAAGACATACTCTTCAAGAAAAGCAATGCTAGAATCACCTTTGGTAGGTGAAGATAAAAAAGCATATATGTCATTATTATTCCTTCCATTGTTTGGTTTCTAGCAAAGAAATACATGTTTAATCACTGGACCCTCTTCATTTTCTTGTGGCATATCGACTACTTTGGTCCTATGCCTGTCTATTTCTTTGAATTATTTGAATTATTTCCTTGCTTTGCAGAAGCAAAGTTTACGTTCTCAAGTAAATATTTAAGAAAGTGTACATTAGAAATAAATTTCTGATTTCTTGCATGTATTAAAGTGTTTTTATTTATGTCATATACTTGAATACTAGTATATAATGGCTGGAAGTAGAATTAAAGTTTAAAAATGATTTACCCTCAGAATATAAAGACATTCAATATTACAATTAGGACTTCGCTGTCAATATCATGTTCTGTTTCTTTGAGGATACACTTTTTCTTTTTTAAGGATCTCTGAGGATCTGAAGATTCATGAGACTATGTCTAAGTGTGTTTTTTTTTTTTTTTGATACATAGGGCTTCACACTGGTTGAACTTATCAAACCCCATAGACTTGAGTATTTGTCAATTCCTAAAAATTATCTTCTGTTGTTACTTGATAATTTCCTCTCCTCTCTGTGCTTGGCTCTTTCAGAGACTCCTATTATTCAAATACAGGGCTTCTGCAATGATCCTTTATGTTTCATGTTTTCCCATTTATGTTTTACCTATTTGCTTCCTCTTCTGAGGGATTACTTCAATTTTATTTTCTCAGACCTTCTGTTAATTTGTGCAGTTTTGGTTATCTTTAAGTACTTCCTTTGTTCTTTGTTCTTTTTCACAACAGCATGTCTTTATAGATAAAATATTTTCTTGTATCTCTTTGAAATTATTATTTCTATTGCCTAAACTATCTCCAGACTCACTTATATTTTTGTTTGTTTTAATCTTTTTTTTATATTGCTGGGTTTTCTCATGTGCCGTGTAATCCTGCCTTTTCATTGATATTTAAGAAAGTCTGGTGTCAGTTTTCCCTGTGGTTGTGGAAATGGGTCAATTGAGAGCTCTATGTCAGCTGGCGTGGGACAGAGTGGTTGGACCGCCAAACCCCACTTCAGAGTTAGCATTGTAGAAGTTGGCTCATAGTCTCTGAGTCCTCTCAAATGATAAAATAAGGAGGACTGTATATTAGGGCACCAGTATGCACATTAGAAGCCTCTGCTTTGTAGACACATCCTTTTGCTTAAGAAAAAGGCAATCTGACTGTTTTCCCTGGTTACCGGCAAAGGGGAAATGCAATTAAGGTGTTGGAATGTAGTCTGTGTTCTTAACCAACTGAAACGTCTTTGGTTTCTTGTCTGTAGTCCTGCCTCTCTCTTCCTTCACCATTCCCATTTTCTCAGTGGGGTTCCATTGGGTGGAGTGTCTGCCATCTCTTCTGTGGTCCTATGGAAGCGTGTATAGGGCAGCAGCTGTCTTTTTTGTTTCGTTTTTTCAGTATGCTCTCAGTCAATTTCCTTCTTCCGAAAATTTGTTAAAAATCTGTTGACAGCTCTCCCATTCTCTTTCATTGTTATAAATTTATTTATTTATTGTATTCTGGTACTTGTTAACATTTTATTTTGAAGTAAAATAGAAATTACAGAAAAGTTGTCAGAATAGTACAGAGTTCCTGTATGCCTGACACCCAGTGTCCATTAATGTTAAAAACTTACATAACCATAATGCAGTTATCAAAATAAGAAATTAATATTTGTCCAATGCTGTCAGCTAAACTGAAGATTTTATATGGGACTGAAATTTTTCCACTAATGTCCTTTTCTCTGTCCCCAAATCCAATCCAGGGCCCCACCTTGTACTTGGATGTCGCATCTCCCTAGTCTCCTCCAATCTGTAACAATTCCTTAATCTTCCCTTGTCCTTCATGGCCACGACTTCTGAAAAATACTGGTCAGTTATTTTTTCACATATTCCTTGATTTATATGCCTGATGTTTTCTCATATTATTATATTTAAAGTCATGTATTTTTAACAAGAATACTATGGGATTGATCTGCCTTTGTCAATGCATCACAGAGCACCAGTCCCCAACATTTTTGGCACCAGGAACCCATTTCATGTTTCATGGAAGCTGATTTTTCCATGGGGGCGTGGAGCTGTTGGGGGAGGCAAAGCTCAGGCCGTGGATGCTAGCAGCTGTTAATACAGACAGAGCTTCGCTGGCTCGCCCCCCTCTCCCCTCCACTCCCCTTTTGCTCTCAGGCCTAGTCCCTAAGTTTCGCGGAAGACCATAAGATAATTTTTCCACGGTGGGGTTGTGGGAAGAGGGGGTGGGGGTGGAGAGGTGAGAGGGTGAGAGGGGTGTTTGGCGGGGGGAGCTCAGGTGGTCATGCGCAGCCTGGTTCCTAACAGGTCACTACCAGTACCAGGCTGTGGCCTGGGCTTGGGGACCACAGTCATAGAGAATAACAGGAGATGTTAACTTTGATTACTTCATTAAGGTGGTGTCTGCAGTTTTCTTTTTGTAATACTTTGGAATTATGCAAATATCATGTTTCTCCTCCAACTCTGTCCACTAATTTTAGTATCCATCCATGGATCTTGCCTGTAGCGATTATTCCTGTGTTGTTCAAATGGTGATTTCCTATTTCCCTCAATTCTTCTACATTTAAGACTTGATATTTTTCTGCAGGAAAGAGCTATTTCCTCTCCTCTCTATTCAGTATTTATTTAGCTCACCATGGACTCAGTGTTTGATTCTGTGGATTACAATCCAATACTATCATTATTTATTTTGTTCCTCAAATTGTTCCAGCTTTGGCCATTGACAGCTCCTTCACATTGGTTCTTATACCCTATTGACATGTACCTAACTCTTTTAGAGCACTTCGTTGCTTTCTGTCACCTCAAGTTGTTTCAGAGTCACCTGGTATTTTCCTTGATGCAATCCTGGAATCAACCACTTCTCCAAGGACTCCTGGGTCCTTTCATTGGAAATCGATAATTAGAAAGCAAGATCTGGGTACTAACTGGATTCCTTGTTACTGGGGTGTCATTGTTTTTAGAAAATATATACCATCCTATGAACACCCACTCATCAAAATTTATTTCTGTATCTATTTACTTGATATACATTAAAAACCATGAATTCACATGTATATTCCTATGCTTTCTTTTCAGTGGGATATTGGGAAAGATGAGAGACAAACATGTATGCTTTGTTTGTTATCTTTAAACAGAAAATCCAATTCTTTAGATAAAATTTTAAATGAATGCCTTCAAGGATTTGTTCTGTTTGAGGAAAACTGGCATTGTTTTTCATGCTTAGTACCCCAAAATACAGTTTTCAACCTTTTAGACACCATAAATCTTTTGAATAAAGATCAATTTAGACAGGCATAAATAGAACAGTACAAATACTTCCATGGACATTCCTAAGATAATTGCCAAAATAAAGAGACTTGTGGAGTCTTAATTTGATAAATTTATCAGAGAGAAGAGCAAGAAAGAGTTTAATGTCTACAAAAGGAAAATAAATATGCCTCGGTTCAAAATTGAGCACATCTTTAAGCTAAAACAGTGTTTGCAACATAGTAGATACTCAATATGTACTTGTTGAGAGGAATGAATGAACTTTACCGATATCACCGTCTATAAACATCTGTTGCCATATAGTTCTTCAATATAATAGAAAACACACAGGATATATTGCAGCATACCATCACAGAACTCTGTTCTCATTATGCATCACAAATTTAGTCAACAGACTACTACCACTCGGACTTAATTCTCGGAATGTATATTTTTAAGTAGGAGAAGTCTATCAGGTGATGTATCTTTTTTCAAAAATTTTCAAAAATTCACATTTTTTTCTTATTTTTTTAGAGTGAATTCAAATGTATAGGATTAGTCCTGCAAGATGGAGCATTTTAAAAACCTGCATAAAATTGTAAAACCCAGATGCTTGTGAATTCAGGAAAGGCCTCATAATAAATGTGCTGTTTGCTTCAGATAGAAAGCAGCGATTCTGTATATACAGAAGTATTTGGCATAGAGAGATATATTTCCCTCGTAAGTGGGTAAGATGTATTTATTAACAGAATACTTGCATTGGAATGAAAACCTACTCCATTCCATGCCAAATTTCCAATGACAGAGCAAATTTTTACTGTTTTGTTCGAAAGTTAGAATAAAATTTTTAAAACTTTTGGAAAAAATGGGAATTTATAAAAATGTTTTGGTAGGGGAATGGTTTGTATCTCTCTTTATATATTTTGGTTTATGTCTTCATTTTGATGGACTGTATTAGCCAATACCTTCCTGTGAAGATATTTGTGGGAGATTCTATTTTTTTAAGATTTGAAAGTCTGAAATTCTATTCTACTTTCTGTTTTGATCAACAGTTGAGATGTATATGAGATTCTCAATTTTTAAAAATTTGAAATTTCCCTCAGATGTTGACTCTCCTATATGAGTCCTCTGAGTTTCTGATCTATTGTTCCCAATTTTCCAGGTCTCTGTTTTTTGTTGTACTTTCTGAGACAACTTGTCAACTTTATCTTCCAAACAGTTTATTGTATTTTTTATGTTTTCAGGGTCTTTTTTAGTAGCACACCCTTGTGATTTTATAGATATACTATCTTATGTCTCTAAGGATAATCCTAATTTTTGAAATTATTGTTTCTTCCCTGCATTTTATCTGGTTTTCTGAGTTTACTTTCTTTTATTTATTATTTTGCACGTTAGTTTTGCTATCTTGCATGCTTGAACCTTTCTTCAAACAAATGGGGATAATCCATCATATTCGAGAAAGGAGCACTGAAAAGACGTGTAACCGGGTTGGGCTTTTTGACTGGTGATTCACTGTAGGCTTCATTAGAGGAAGATTGGAAAAACAAGTTGACAGTGGGTTTGAGTGACACACAACTGTCAGACTCTCTGGGTATTTCCTGTTTGGTCAGTTAGTTTCTCTATAAAGAGAGGGAAAAATCAGCTTGCTTTTTGTGGTTTCTCTGTAGGCACTTACGCTCTGTAAATCATGTCTATGTTTCTATATTCTTAAATTATGTTGGCAATCTTTGTCTCCTTTCCTGTTTGTCCACCAAAAATACATGCATATATATTTGATATCCATGTGTAAAGAGAAGCCTTAATGGAGAACATAGTAAGTGAAATGCGCCTTGAAGGTTGGGTAAAAATTAAAAAGGTTCAGATTAATTTGGGAACAAGAAGAAAGAAAGATGACCTTCTGACAGAGGGAAAAGAAATGCATATGATTGCATAGACAACCTTGTTTAATCACCTATCTACTGATTTTTGTAAATGCATCATTTGTTCTCTAAGGGCATTCACAGGATTAATAAAATTAAAGAGAGTGTCTTGATAAAAGACTCTTTATTCCTTAAGAGAACTTATTCCAATATCTAATATCCCAACATACAACACATGGCTATTCCACTTATATGAAAAATAGTGAATTGATTATATGTGATACTTTTTATAAAAACTACAATGTAAGAGTTGGTATTATTGGAAAGTGATAGAATCCAATATATCTCTTTGATAATATAACTGTAGTATAAATTCTTAATTTTACTGCAGAAAAAGAATAATGACATTTTACATAGTAAATAAAGTTAGGTTTCCCTTACTTTCACTGATGGGCCAATTCAGATTTACGTGGTTTTCCAATTGTTGGAAATCCTACTGTGGGAGTCACTTGCATGTATATTTATGAGCCTGAACGATGGAACTTTTATGACAGCAGTGGAGTTATTAGAGCAAATATTTCATTCATTTATATTCTATGTAAGTTTCAATTAAATAATATATTTTTATAACTTCAACAACTTGTTTATGACATGCAATTGAATTTTTAAATATAAAGTTAATATGTGATCATTGCAGACAATCTGGGAAATTTACAAATTTAAAACACTTAACTAATTATGTCACTACTCAAGGATAACTACTTAATATCTCTTTTAGTTATTTCTCATAAGCACACAACCCAGATCTTCATACCTTTTAAATTCACTGTAGTATGCAGTTTCCCCATTTCACTAACTAGTCTTTGAAATTTGAGTTTTTATGATGACATACTGGTCTTGAAGCCTACATTTAAAACAATTTTATTTCATGAAGCCCACTTGCATTCAATAGTCATTCTCTCTCCCAACCAGCACTGATGAGAAAGGGGTTAGGAAGCCCCAGAAGGCTGGAGAGGTGAGTGCCGAAGTGTCCGAGTGGCACCAGCAGGGGGTGCTGTCATGGATGGGGCCACCGCGTCCCTGGTGTGTCTGACTTTGGCCTCACTTAACATTATAGCCTGGATTCTATTAAGGGAATTTTGTGTTTTTCCTTTGCAAGAGTCACCCCCTACCACGACAAATATTTAAAAATGTTTTTTTTTTTTTAGTTGGAAAAACAAACTTTTTCCCCAAAGAAATTTATAGTTCAAATTTACACCAAGTTCTCACTAACTGGAGCAAGCCGGGTTTTCGACTAAAGCTTCGACTTTCCTCTGTAAAACATTAGTCACTCCCTTGGAAGAAGCAGTTTTTTTCATAGGCAGTGGGATAAAACAGCCACAGATGTGTGTGTAATATGACAGGCTTTAGAATGTACCTGCAAAGCATTTTTTTTTTCAATTTGGAGAAAAAAGATGAAAGAAAGTCTGAATTGGGATGTTAAAATAACAGCGATTCAGTATTAAGGAAATGATAAGTTTTTGATTCACTCAAATAGTGTTTTCTTTATTCTTGGGAAGTTCTTGAGGTTGTGCCAAACATTTTCACTGAACAATTTTTAAAGGTATTTGCCATTCCCAAGTGTGACTGGCTGCCTTTTTACTGTGCAGGACCATTGTGAAGCCTGTGGCCAAAGAGTTTGATCCGGACATGGTCCTAGTGTCCGCTGGATTTGATGCATTAGAAGGCCACATCCCTCCCCTGGGGGGGTACAAAGTGACAGCAAAATGTAAGTATCTCTTTCAGGACTTTATGAAATGGAATGATATCATAACATGTTTTAGGTCTTTGAAGTAGACAGTACCTTTTACATGTGTCCAATTAACTTGGGTGAGACATTTGAAAAAGATTCAGATGGTGTTTATTGCCCCATCAGATTCATGTCTCTGTAGAAATTGGCCTTTAAGAAAAACAAAGTTAAATTGTTTCTTTTGGTGGACATGGTGGGACCTTTCAGAAACTTTATGCTTTTCAGGAGTCCTGTTTTACATTTAGAGGCAGAAGTGATCGGGCTTCTGTTTAAAATACGCTGAATGACTTGAGAGGTCATGAGTCTAGAAAAGCTACTGGGCTTTTTGCAAGGATTATGGAAGTCCCTGTTTGTATTCCATTGCACATAAGGTAAAAACAGCTATTTGTCAATAATGGTATGCTCCTCCAGGTTTAAACATGGAAGCGTAATTCCACTTGCTCAGAGGCTCTGTACATGTTTATGGGCAAATCTCATGATCTCTACAGGTCTTCTGTTGTGTTGCAAAGAGGAACATTTTGGCTGTGTTCCTTAGCAACTGGACACCAAATGAAGAGATGAATTTTGTGTTCTAGTGCATTGAATAACATAACCTAATAGAATCTGACTAGAAAGAAAATTTCTTTTGGGATAATTTCCTTGCTCTGTGAGTGTGAAAACAAGGCATATAGTCCACACATATAAATGTATGTTGGCACCATAAATGTCTATTGAAAAAAAAAGAAGAAAAAAGAATAGTTCCCACAATTATATAATTTAGGAGAAGTCGAAAAGCAAACAACACAAAAACCATCCAAATAGTTTTAAGTGAGAGAGATGAGTTTGGAACAAATTTACTGTATTAATTTGAAAAAAAGAAAAAACACAAAGAAACAGCATCATGCCAACCTTTGTTTTTAGTTGGCTTCTCATAAGAGAGAGTTTTCTGCATTCTAATTGTTCCAGTAACATTGTTAGGTAGTAGCTATTTTTAACATCCATTATTTACCCAGGATTCTTGGTGACTTGTTGTCTATTAAAAACATATTAACAAACAACTCCACAAAGAAAAACAAAGCAAAATAATTCACAATTTGGGTAAAATTGAATAGAGAGGTGTTTGCTCATATCAAATGTCTTTATGATTGATTCTTTTTTCTTCTTCTTCTTCATGGAACTCCACTCAAATGGAAGTCAGCCTTTCCACTGCAGAGAAACTGAATTTTGGTTAAGACTGGTGAATAGTTCAGTCTAAATAAAGAAAAAAAAAGATTGTATACCCAATTGAGATAAACCGAAACACTACAAAACACATGGAGGGCAACGAGGGGAATCTAGAAAACATGTTTCTTACCCTTAAATACAAGAATCTCCCTCAGGAGAGAGGAACATCTATGTTCGGGTCTTTCTGCTTGCCAAGGGGGCAGGTTGTAACAAGTCCAGTTCTCAGAATTAGCTGGAAGGGATTAATCCTTTTGTTCAGTTGTTATTTTCATTTTTGGCCAAATCAATTTCAAATCTCAAATGTCATCTTGAAAGGTAGAATAGCAAGTAGTAGTAGCTTAATTTATTTTGGTCACAGGTATAAGAGCTATGGGTTCTCTCACTTTTAGCTTTGGAATAATGCAATAAGATCTTTAATATATTTTTATCTTTTTATATATATCTTTATCTACTCGAGGGGGAACTCTTCATTGCTTTTTATCACAGAATAAATTTGTCTGCAACCTGTGCAACTCCCCTCCTCTTGCTCCCAGCGTCTCCCTATCTACCTCTTCTCTCATATATCTTTTCTCCTCAAGAGACCACATTCTCTCATTAGGTGCCTGTTTCCTAAGAAAACCAAACAGACATAAGTTTGTTTTTTTTTTTTTTTTTTTTTTTTTTTGAATTTGTGTGTTTATGTTGCCGGGACTAGAGTGCCATGGCGTCAGCCCAGCTCACAGCAACCTCAGACTCCTGGGCTCAAGCGATCCTCCTGCCTCTGCCTCCCGGGTAGCTGGGACTACAGGCATGCGCCACCATGCCCAGCTAATTGTTTTTTTTACATATTTTTAATTGTCCAGCTAATTTCTTTCTATTTTTAGTAGAGACAG